>VDFB02047230.1:473365089-473393857 GCA_007258455.2 Sequoia sempervirens
TCAGTGAATAAATATACTACCAATATGACTAAATCAATGAATAAAATAATACTACCAAATTGATCAATCAAAACAACCAATAAATGACTAAAAATGGTTTAGTCATAAATTTGGTTACATTATAAATGATCGGCAATAAACTACTAATGGTCATGTGACCAAGCTCAGTGAAAAAATATGACTAAATGAATGATTAAATTAACAACTAAATATACTACCAAATTGATCAATCAAAACGACCAAATAAATGACTAAAAATGGTTTAGTCATAAATTTGGTCACGTTATAAATGATCGGAAACAAACTACTAATGGTCATGTGACCAAGTTTAGTAATTTATATGTAATTTTTAGTAGTTTTTTAGTCGTTTATTGTTGTTTTCTACTAGTGTGAACCTCTCTCTAAGCTCAAGAAAAATAGTTGTGTAATAATCTAGGGGAACATATTGTGTCTCCTCAAACTACTGAGCTATGTAGTCTAGAAGATACTGCTCTATCATCGTGTGCTCCAGACCCTAGATGTATCGGGTTTTCCTGGCATAAAACAACTGCTAGTGGTCATCGTACCATGTTGGTACTTGAAGCCATGGCCTCCACCTAAAGACAGTCATATCATCTATGAACCTCCTCCAATATGGGATCCTTATCTGCCCCATGTGTTGCAAGGTCATCGTTGCTCGGTACCTATAAACAATGGGCTCATCCTGATCAATGTCTACTAGGGAAACAGTAGGTCTCAGCACAACAATGTGCTCATATGCCTAGATGTGAAGAAGATTTACCCCAGCTTCAATGCTCCTCCCCTAGCAGTACACCACTTGATGCATATTGTGATATAAGGATGCAAGCATAACAGGACCCATGCATACTAAGTCATCTTGTAGAGCATACCATGCCTTGCTAGTCCCCAACTTGGACTAAAATCTCTAGCCGATTGGACTGGGGCAATCAAATGAGAGATCAAGGTAGCTAGAACTAATATGAAAACTAGCACCCATCCTCGAAACTACTCCAAGTCAATATGGGAGCTCACTAGAATGATGTCATCTTTCCACAAGATCTAAAAGTATGCATCTATCCCAAAATTTGTGTCATAGGTAACTCGCTCCCCATGGATGGAAAGTCACAAAATCTACCAGATGTCCTCCAATGTGATGGTTGCCTTGCCGGTGGGGAGGTGGAATGAAGATGTCTCGATATGTTAGCGCTTCACCAACGCCATCATCATATATGCTTTACTTTTTGTTGTGGCATCTGTATGCTTTTTTTTTGTAGAGTATCCAAGGAAGATTCCTTCATCTGATATTTCATCAAACTTTCCTATATTTTCATCTCTTCTAATATAGCATTTTCTTCCAAACACTCTAAAATATTTCATAGTAGGAGGTTTTCCATACCATAGTTCATAGGGGGTCTTTGAACTATCCACTCTTGCTTTCCCTCTATTAATAATGTACAATACAATATGAATGACTTCTTTCCAATAGAATTTTGATAGATTTTCTTCCTTCATCATGGTTCTTTTTGCTTCTTGAACTATCATGTTCTTCCTCTCCACAACTCCATTTTTCTAAGGAGTCCTAGGATTTTATAAATGTCTCATTATCCCATGATAACAAAATTTGTTAAACTCATTGGAGGTAAAATCACCACCTCTATCATACCTCAAACATTTTATTTTTAAATCCATTTCATTCTCAACTATAGACTTAAATGCTTTAAACTTATCTAAAGCTTCTAATTTTCCTTTGAGAAAGGTCATCCAAGTCATTCTAGAGTAATCATCTAATAACAAAATAAAATACATGTCACCTTAAGAGCTTCTTATTTTGGTAGTTCCACATAGGTCTGTATGCACCAACTCCAAAGGTCTTGCAGTAGAATATTTTGTAGTTCTGAATCTCTTCCTTTTTTGCTTTCCAAATTGACAATCCTTGCAAATTGCATTGATAGTCTTTAAAATTCTTAGTAGATCTCTCACAATATTAGTAGAGTTGATCTTCACTAGGCTATCAAAATTGATGTGACCCATTCTTCTATGTCATAGCCAACTTTCATTGACTTGATATATAAAACACTTAACACCACCACCTTTGAGCTAATAAACATTTCCTTTTGACCTTGTTCTAGCTACAACCAATATTTCAGAGCTTCCTTTTCTGATCTCATAGCCATCATTCTGAAACACCAAATTGTATCCTCTACTACATATTTTTCCTACACTAAGAAGATTATGCCGAAGACCCTTGACATAAAGAACACCATCTATCTTATGCTTTCCATCATAACTAATTGAACCTTTTCCATAGATCTTAGCAGATGTATCATCACCAAATTTAACAAGACCACCATCATGTTTTTCAAGTTTAAAAAACTTACTCTTATCACTTGTCATATGATTTGAGCATCCACTATTTATCTAGTATTTTATCCCCTCTCTTGTATGAAAAGTAGTCAACATAGTTCCTTCAATATTGTGACCTATTTCTATAGAAATTTCCTTCACACATCTTTCAAGATCAGTAGAATTAGTTCCAATATTTAGATCCATGAACAAGCATTCATCACTTCCATCATCCAGATAGTTTGATTCCTCATCATCAGACACACCACTATCTTCTTAACATAATAACTCTTCCTGATAGATTTACCTTTATTATCTTTATGTTTGTCATTTGAAAATTTGATTTGACATTTAGAAGCATAATGACCTATCATTCCACAATTGAAACATTTGAAAGGTAACTTACCTCTATATTTTCCAGTGCCCTTTTTCAACCTCCTTACAAAATTTTCTTCCACCTCATCAAGATCGTCTAGATTAGATTCATTATTCTCTTTCTTGTTGACTTTAAAAGCAAATTATTTCCTTGTAGCATCTTGGTCAAACTCTCTTAATTCAAAAGTAGTTAAAGCACCAAAAATGTGATCTCTACAATATTGATCCAAATTTTGAGCTTCCTCAATAGCAAAATCTTTAGCACTATAAGATTAGGAAGAGTTCTTAATACCTTTTTCACAACTTCACTTTCCTCTAGTTTTCTACCAAGAGCATTGATAGCATTGACAATTTTGTCCACTCTGAGAATGTACCTAGCAATATCTTCATCTTTTTACATCCTTAGAGTTTCAAATTTGGCTTTGATATTTTGCATCTTTGCTTGCTTGACCTTATCACCTCCTTCATAAATGCACTGCAACTTTATCCAAATCCCTTTAGCAATTTTGAGGCTTATCACCTTCACAAGTTCTAAATCAGAAAGCCCACTCAAGATAGCATTCCTTGCTTTTCCATTATTCTCATAATCCTTGATCTCATCATCACTTTCTGGAGGAGTAGTAGGCATAGTGTATTCAGTTCTAACTAACTTCCAAACACCAAACCCTAATGAGACAAGAAAGGCTTCTATCTTGGCTTTCTAGAAAGCATAATTTGTTCTATCAAATATAGGTACCTTTACACCATTCCCATACACCATCCAAATCTATCTCATGTGCAGTTAAGATTCTTCCAAGGAACCAAAAATCTGATACCAATTGTTAGAAACATAAGACAATTGAGAGGGGATGAATCAATTGTACATTAAAACATTCAAATACTCATAAATCTTCAAACCCTTATTAAGAATTAGGATGAATGTAAATAAGTGAAGCATCAACACATCAATAAAAATAAAAAGAAAGTTTACTCTTAAGGGTTAGGGAACTTAATCTTATCTAAGTTGACTAACAGTTAGGTTTGTAAATTTTCTTAATTAGTGACATGAACAATTGTATTAAGGATATAATTTTGAATTTTTAATGGGTTGTGTTTGTGTTCTTACTCTAAGACAACATACTAACTCTAACACCATCACTTTATCATTCACATTATTCAAGAAGATTAGACATAGTACAAATGTAAATGCGTGACATTAATAGGTTCTTTAAGAGGTGTATCATCCATTTATGTTAACATGTATGCTCCAGACCCATAAATTTCATCAATTATGTAAGGTCCTAACTAATTAGGGTTGAACTTTCCTTTTTCAGTCAAGGTGGCATTGACATTATGTTGATTCTCAAATAACACCAAATAACCTTTAGTAAATGCACAAGGGATGACATGATTGTTGTACTACGTTGAAATTTTCTAGAATGAGCTTGGAGATGCTCAAGAGCATTAATGCATCATTCATCAAGCATTTCAAGATGATGCAATCATTGTTCTTTAAAATTATTGTCACTAGTATGTTGCAAGAATGAAAAGAATGAAGGTGTTGTCATTGATTTCAATTGTTCAATTGGTTATCAACAGATTATTGTTGTCATTAGTACCATGGATGTAGGTTATTGGTTGTATATGTCAAGGATATTGAGAAAATTGTAATGAAGATATGTTGCAAGTGTTCAGTGGTTGCTTCAAGATTTTCTCCTATGTTTGTGTGGTTTAGATATGCTGATCATGGTTGTTGAAAGTTTCCATATCTATATTTTTGGCTATTGATTCATTGTGCAGTGCGAGTTATGTTCACTATTTGTGAACTGTGGTTTTATGTGTTTCTGGTTGAGGTTTAGGAGAAATTTTGGTCCAGATTTCTCTTTGTTAAAGTCTTATGAATTGCAGCTCTAGAGTTGAGTTGTTTTAATTGTATTGAAGATAAATTTTGTATTTGGAAGGTTCGTGCTTAATTGTTCTATGTGTTTTACACTAGTTTAGACGACCTTGTGTTGAACACTATCTTTAGAGTTGATGAAGCGTGTTGGATCTATTTGGGTCCTTATCAAGTGTGTTTTTGGGTTGCCCTCATTCTAATTCCACCCTAGGATGTTTTGGCACCAACCTAATTTGAATTTGAATCTAGATAGTCGAATTTGGATATGTTTCAAAGTTGAAGATGGTATAAATACAAGATGGGTTAGTGGTGAAATATAGCATAGAAAGAGGAAAGAGAGATAAGCACAAAGAAATAGAGTAGACAGATGTGAATAAGTGAGTGTGTGTGATACAAGTGTGGTAGATCAGTGTGAAGCCTAAATACTGAGTTTTTGGATGTAGTGAGTTGAAGGTGTACTCTATCATTCATGCATGTATGCAAGAGGTTGAAAAAATTGTGGTGGATTTCTTTGTTGCATTGAGATTTTCTTCTCTTTGTAACACATCTCTTCTATCTTCTTTATATCTTTGTGGTAGTGAGCCCTTCGGGTTGTTAGCCCTATTGTACCAGGAGTCTTGATTCAGACAGTGAGTCCTTGTCTTGGTAGTGAGCCTTGTTTCTTAGGAAGTGAGCCTCTTGTAATCAGTTTTGATATTCTCTATAGTGTGATTTAATCCTCACTTTGGTTCTTCCCTTATTTGGTTTTCCACATAAATCTAGTTTTATTATGTTTATGTGATGGTTTTCAATTTCTACACTAGTATTTAATGTTTAATTAGTTAAGTAGTGTTAAGGATTAGTTCTAGTGAATTAATTAAGGTTTAAATTTGTTACAACTAATTCACGCCCCCCCTCTCAGTTGTATTGTTCAACATAATAAGTCCTTGAAGAGAAATTCTTAATGAAGGAATCTCTAACTACATGGTCATTATTGTCTTGATATCATAGACAAGGTTATAAGGAGTATTCCCAGTTGATGTTCTAATACTAGTATGATAAGCCCATAACGCATATGTTAACCACGTGTACCAATCCTTATTATTTTTGCTTGCTATTTTCCTAAAGATTCGTTCAAGAGTTTTATGAGTTGATTCAACTTGACCATTAGACTATGGGTAGTAGGGTGTTGAAAAATGATATTGCATGTTAAACATTTCTAGGAACTTCTTCACATCATTATTCTTAAATGGTGTCCCATTGTACGAAACTAATGCAAAAAGAAGTCCAAAGCGAGCAATAATGTGTTCCAATATGAAATAACATATTACATCAATAGTTGTTGAATGAAGGGGAATGGCTTCTACCCATTTTGTGAAATAATTTGTTGTGGTAATTATGAAGGTATGTCTAGTGGAAGAAGGAGGTGAAATTTTTTCCAATAAGATATAGACCCCATATAGAGAATGGAAAAATAGGGACTTGGGCATGAATCTCAGAAGTAGGAGCATGAATCACGTCAGGTTCACCAAAATAAAACCTAGAAAATTGTCGCTCTATGTTAAGGGAGATAGAGCAACCAATTTCCTACAAGTTTCACTCAAGGAAACCTTAGAGATATCAATCTAGGGATGGAAATGAGAGAAAGAGATCTACAATAAGGTGTCCTAGGGTGTGATTAAATACTAAAAGGGGGTTCACAACCAAGCAAGAGCTTGGAAAGAAAATAAATTCAAATGATATGAAAAACTTAAGTAAATGACTTAGGAATGAGCTCAAATAAGAACGGTAAACTAAGAAAGTACAAAGGTGCACTTGGAAAACTAAATATGCTCGGGAGAAGGTCTAAAATCCTAAAAATATAGTTTTCAAAGCATATTGGGACTCATACACCATGTTGGGTGATTTAGTCCTAGTTTAGGATTTTTGGGAAGAAACTAGAATCTCATAGTGACAAGTCTGAGTCCTCTGAAATATACAAAAAGTGTTATACCGGGACTCATACACCACAAGTGGCATATTAGTCCCATTCTACTTTTTCAAAAAATTAAGGTCTAAATTTTTTCCCTTATCTTTGCTCTTCCTTCCAAACTTGATTTCTAGATATGAACCTGCTAAAAAAGCCTACAAAATAGAATATAGTATTGATTTGCTTATCAAAGGTTTTCCTTAGTCAAACCCCTAGTTTGGTAATTAAACCTTGATATAAATGATAGATCTTGAAAGTAAATGTGAATGGAAACCCTAATATTAAGTGCATCTAAGATTAGAGGATATAAATGCAATACAACCATATTTTAATATGTTAGAATAAGATGCATGAATGAAACATAGAGATGTGACTTTTGCAGATTTCTAATCACCCTAATAATCCATAATAATGCATGTACCTTCCTTTAGGCTGAAAGTAGAGTGATAATGGAGGATGGAATCACTTAGGAAACAAGTCATTAGGCTTGGCTCAATTGCTAGTTGCATCTCCCCAACCTAGAATCCATCATGATTCACCATCGACAACCATAATCAATCCTTAAAAATGTTAGATATTGAATGAAAGTGAGCTTGAAGTCTTGCAAAAACACTATAATGCTACTCCAAGTCTTCAAATTTTCTTGCTACTTGCTCTTGAATGCTCTTTTGAAAATATTATTGAGTGCTTGTGAATGCTTAGATCTTGAATCAACTCTCTCTAGGTAAAATAATGATTTGAAACCTTTTTTATATAGGAACTCCATCTAATTTACTATTTATTAGATCCCAAATACTAACATCAACCAAAAATTTGAATTAAAAGCCTTAATTTCTTGCTCAAACCCTAAAAAGGGGCCACATGGGACTCATACGCCCAAGGTGGTGTATAAGTCCCACCCTAGCTTTTCGAGGTGAGTAAATGTAGGATTGTTAGAAAATTGAATGCCTTTGTTGATTTTGTTGAGATTTTAGTCAAAATAAGCCTTCAAATCTGAAATAAAGGGTTTTAGGGGCCTATAAATGATGACTTAAAAGGGTCATGAATGCAAGGGTACTAAAATAGGTCCAAATTAAGTGTGAAATTGTACCATCTCCAAGAAGAACGTGCAATTTTCTACACTAAATTTATCCCCCACTTTAGCACCCATATGACTCTACGTGCATATGCAAGCTAAAGGAATTCAAATAGTAAACTTTATTTCATAAAAGGATACTCATATGGATTAATTTTGAAAGCATGGGAGAATGAATCCCCCACTATAGCTATCTACGAAACCATAATGTTAGGAAATGCATCTTGCAAAACTAATTCATTAGTCGTTCAAAAATCCTCTTATCTAACTTTGCAAAATCAATTTTGAGGGTAGATGTATGCCCCCTTGATTTTGCTTGCTTTACGAAGGTGGAATCAAGGTAGTAGTCTAACCACATCAAATGGCATAAGTCATATCATAGGGTGTTTCCAATTACCAAACCACATGTTGATATACATTTGATGAGAATGGGAGTGGAATCACAAATCCAACACAACAAACAACATCGAAAATGAAGCTCTCTAGCCTCTGGTATGCTAGTTTGAATGAAAAAGCACTTTTAACCCTAATATGCTAGAGGCCTAATTTGAACATATATATGAGTAAAAAGTGAAGTAATTTGTAATCATTTTATCTTTTACCTTCTTGTAGTTTGATTTCAGTGGAGAGTGAGTGATAATGTTGAGTGTACAAGCATACATCCCCCTAAGACTTGATAGCCTGTGTGAGGAGGTAGCACGAGGCAACTTGCAACATTTGGTGAGTAGATTCTTCTCTGCCATAGCTTTGTTTTTATGCATTTAATTTATGTTTTATGCATTTCTAGATAGGTTTATGACCCTAGAAGAAAAAGTCACAAAGTTTCCCCTTTTTTTGCAAAGTGTCCCACTTTTTTGCGAAGTGTCCCACTTTTTCGTGAAGTGTCTTGTTTCTTCACGAAGTGTCCCAAAAGAGGAATAAAGTGTCTAGGACCCTTAGAAAAGCTCCCTAAAGCAAGTTTAGCACACTTTTTGATTGTTGATGTACAGATTTAATATTTTAGAATACTTATAGGTGATGTTTTAAATTTTTTTTCTAGATTCCTCCTCGATTGTGACAACGTCTTGATGGTAGATTATTTTGTCAATTATGAGGCCTAGTCGCAACACTGTCGAAGGAGGATACACATAATTTATAGGCTACTATGATATATTGGGCGTATCTCATACGTCCTATGAGATACCATGATTCCATGCTAATGGCATTAGTAGAGAGGTGGGATGCAAATACCTACACCTTTCATCTACCGACTGGCAAGATGACGATCACTCTGAAGGATGTACATCACATCCTTTGAGTTCCCATTCGAGGTGAGATAGTCCATTTTGAAGAAGACCATACATACATGTAGATGAAAGCAAATATAATGTATTTCCTTGGAGCAACATTTTGATATGAGATCATGGGGCCATGTATTGAGCTGCAGTGGCTACTCTATGTATGATCCCCAATTTTGAGATGGATTATGATTCTTACCATAGCAATAGCACTAGTCCCAGATGGTCAGGGAGCACACCTAGATGGAGGCCTAGTTCATATGATATGGGAGATGGAGCATCATGGAACCATATATGCATGGGGTCATAGCATGCTTGCACATCTTTACTATGATCTGGGATGATTTTCTTATCACAAGGTCGAGAGCATGGTGCATTGTACACTACTGTAGGTTTGGTTCCTAGAGCATATCACATGCACCAAGCCAATAAGATTTCCATCTATATTCACTCTGGGATATTCACAATCATTCAATTATCCACTAAGACAATTGTGGCAGTATGAAGATCTTCTATTCTAAAGAGTCAAATTTGACCAACTAGATCAGGAGGAGATCTTGTGGAGACCTTACCTGTTGATACTATAGTGGCTAGATGAGACCCAACAGTTGAGGAGGATGTAGAGGGACAAGTTTTTATTGGGGAGGCATGATTACGTAGTAAGATCATTCTACTACGATTGTGTCATGAGATAGTTCAAATAGGTATAGGTGTCAATAGTAGCATGATCATTTTACAGGCAATTAGTGTGGAGTGCCCAGAGACCAGGAGATGTGAGGCAACTCATAGTTGACGATGTTGTCTCTAGTGACTCAAATCTTGACATGCTCCCAGTCTTCGATGTTGATGATGTCAATGCTACAGATGCATATGAGGAGTGGTGGGTCGTAACATGACCAAATCCAATATTTCCTATGGATCAACCTATAGGCTTTGTAGGGCCTCTTCCAAATCAGATGGATGAGGAGGAGGAGATAGGTGAGGAGACATGGCTCAGGGTTGTAGACCTATTTGCATATGAGGTATAAGAGGACTACGATGAGGAGGTAGAATCAGACTATGAGGAGGATGAGGGCTAGCTGATGAGTGAGGGTAGTGACACAATAGATGAGGGTCCAATTTCCCATGAGTGGAGAGATTCAGCTCCCACCTGTGTCACTAGATCACAATTAGCAACTGCAACACGTTCCAACACTTATGAGCATGGAGAGGCTAGCATATCTTTTATTCCTCTTTCGTAGGATGAGGCTTTTTTTACATAGATGGTTGGAGATCTAGGTGATGACATGTTATTTATGATTATGCTTATGCTTTTAATTGATATATATATAATGATGTGTACTGATTAGCTTTATGATTTGTATCTTACAGGGTATGTGAGAGATTTGCAGGATCTCTATCGATGAGCAGCCATGGAGATAGTACCTCCTTCACTCAGAGACAAGGCTATCGTCATAGACTACATGCCACCACCTATCATGGAACAACATCCAGAGTTGTTCGAGCCTTTTTTGAGGTTGAGAGGAGCAGATGAGGGTGCTACTAGATGCGTTGATCGATGTAACGGTGACCTATCAACACTATAGGCTACCTATGAGGAGATTTGGTCATCTCAAGGTCTAGCTAAGGTAGAGAGACTTCATGCAAAGGTTGTCACGATACAGGTGGATAGAGACTGCATAGAGCAAGAGCACCTAGAGGTCATTGGACAGGATCCAATGACTGTTGGATGAGCAGGGGAACTATACTATTCATTAGATTCTCTTATTAGTTCATGATCACATACTACCATCTCTCGACATATGTGATCACCAAGTCTCGAGGGATTTGGTAGCCATAGACCACACTAGCATTGTATATTTTATGTCATGTACTATAACTTTGTGAGATATATATATATATATATATATATATATATATATATATATATATATATATATGATTTTTTATGTTTGCTTGTTTACACTTATGTGTTTAAGTTAGATAGCAATGTGATTTATCAAATAATATTTGTAAGACTATTTAATAAATGTCTCCATGATCTAACATGTTTTATGTGATCTAATTAAAACCATCCTGGTTTCTTTTAGATGCAACATTATGATTAAGTATGTTATGCTAAATTAAATGCACCTATGATCTAATTAAAGAACATTAAATGCATATAAGGATCTAATCTAACACAACATACAAGATTAGCTTGAACAGTATGAAACCTAAAGTAACCACCTAAAATAAATTTAAATAATTACTTTAGTATTCAAGACACATAAATGATTGCTTGTCAAGAATGAAGCAATGCGAGAGAACATAGAATTCCATCTACTAACTCTAACACCACTGCTTTATCATTCACACTATTCAAGAAGATTAGAAATAGTAATAGTGCAAATGTGCAACATTAATAGGTTCTTTAAGAGGTGTACCATCTATTTTTGTTAACGTGTATGCTCTAGACCCATAACTTTCATCAATTATGTAAGGTCCTAACCAATTAGGGATGAAATTTCCTTTTTTAGTTAGAGTGGTATTGATGTTACATTGATTATCAAATAACACCAAATCACCTTTAGTAAATGCACGAGGGATGACATGATCATTGTAACTACGTTGAAATTTATGGAATAAGCTTGGAGATGCTCAAGAGTGTTAATGTGTTGTTCATCAAGCATTTCAAGTTGATGCAATCATTGTTCTTTATAAGTATTGTCATTAGTACAAGTCCTTGAAGAGTGATTCTTAATGAAGGTATCTATAACACCAAGGGAATTATGTTTGCTTACTATTTTCCTTAAGATTTGTTCAAGAGTTTTATTAGTTGACTCAACTTGACCATTAGATTGTGGGTAGTAGGGTGTTGAAAAATGATATTGGATGTTAAATGTTTCTAAGAACTTCTTCACGTCATTATTCTTAAATGGTGTCCCATTGTCTGAAACTAATGTGGAAGGAAGTCCAAAGCAAGCAATAATGTGTTCGACATATTACATCAACAGTTGTTGAATGAAGGGGAATGGCTTCTACCCATTTCATGAAATAATTTGTTATGGTAATTATGATGGTATGTCCGGAAAAAGGAGGTGAAAGTTTTCCAATAAGATCCAAACCCCATACTGAGAATGGCCAAATAGGGACTTGTACGTGAAGCTCATAAGCGAGAGCATGAATCACATTGGGTTCACCAAAATGAAACCTAGAAAATTGTCGCTCTATGTTTAGGGAAATAGAACAACCAATTTCCTACAAGTTTCAATCAAGGAAACCTTAGAGATCTTAATCTAGGGATGGAAATGAGAGAAAGATATCTGAAATAAGGTGTCCTAGGGTGTGATTAAAGACTAAAAGGGGGTTCACCACAAAGCAAGAGCTTGGAAAGACAAGAAATCCAAATGATATGCAAAACTTAAGTAAATGACCTGGGAATGAGCTCAAATCAGAACAATAAGCTAAGAAAGTACAGAGGTGCACCTAGAAAATTGAATATGCTCAGGACAAGGTCCGAAATCCTAAAAATATAGTTTTCAAAGCATACTAGAACTCATATGCCAGGATGAGCGATTTAGTCCCAGTTTAGCGTTTCTGGGTAGAAATTGGAATCTCATAGTGACAATTCTGAATCCTCCGAAATTCAAAAAAATCCCACCTTTTTTTGTGAATATGTATCTTTATATTTGAATTAATATAGATAGCTTCCTATTCATAAAAAAAAGAAGTGTTATTCCAGGACGCATACGCCACAAGTGGCATATCAGTCCCATTCTGCTTTTTCAAAAAGTATAGGTCTAAATTTTTTCCCCTATCTCTAATCTTCCTTCCAAACCTGATTTCTGGATCTGAACTTGCTAAAAAAACCTATAAAATAGAATATAGTATTGATTTTCTTATGGGGGATTTGCCTCGGTCAAATGCCTAGTTTGGTAATTAAACCTTGATAGAAATGATAGATCTTGAAAGTATTTGTGAATGCAAACCCTAATCTTAAGTGCATCTAATATTAGAGGATCTAAAATGCAATACAACCCTATTCTAATATGCTAGAATAAGATGTGTGATTGAAACATAGAGATGGTGAATTACTTTGGGAGATATGTAATCACCCTAATAAGCCATAATAATGCATGTACCTTCCTTTAGGATGAAAGTAGAGTGATAATGGAGGATGGAATCACTTAGGAAACAAGTCATTAGGCTTGGATCAATGGAAAGTCACATCTCCCCAACCTAGAATCCACATGATTCACCATAGGAAACCATCATCAATCCTTGATGTGATAGGTCGAATAGAGGTGTTAGAAAGCAAGCAACAAGTGAAAGAGTGCAAATAAACAACTTAAAACAACCTACACTTCAAGATTAGCCTAAGTTGGAAACAAAACAAGACAAAGCCACAAAATGGAACTTTATACCTTGCGTTGAGTCGATCCTTTGGTTGGCCCTTCGATCTTTGATGTGTATGCTCTTTGGATGGCAAGATGCAAGCTAGATGAGGATGTGAAGATGGATGCAAGTGGATGAAAATGTGAAAATGGCTAAGTAGAGGTTGAGAAACAAAACTGCAAGAGTTTGGCTAGCAAGAATGATCTCCCTCAAAATGAGAGAAAAGAGGGGGTATTTATAGGATTTTTGGGAAATCCTAGGGGAAATGGACGGTTGAGATTGATCCACCAAATATCAAGATGTAGGGCTAAGGTGAGTTGAGAACTCACAAGCCCTCACATCTTGACATGTGGCATGTGAGATAGCCCTAAAAGGTGAAGTGGACATGAGGTGGAAGGAGAAGGACATGACATGGAGAGGGGTACAAAGTACCTTGGGATTGGACATGATCTCCTCATAAAGGAGGTCCTTGTCCCCATGTGGGTGAGAGGACAAGTGGGGAATTAAAAATTCCTCAAATATCCTTATGGGGAGATGGGAAAGAATTTTAAATTCCAAAGGGTGCATTGGGGGATTAAAAGGTGAATTAAAAATTCACATGGGGAAGAGAGGAGCCTAGGATAAATAAAAAGGAATTAAAAATTCCTTGGGGGATGGGGAGAGTTGACTAAAGGGGGTGATTAGGATTGTGCAAGTACTTGATTAGATTAATTAATGAGGATTAGAAGAGGGTTAGATCTCACATGTGACTTGATGTGACAAGTCAAAGATCACATGGGAAAGAGTAATGAGGGATTAGAGGAGGGTTAGGTAGCTAAGAGAGGTTAGAGGCCAACTTGCAAAAGTTGAGGATGTGACACATCCTAATCAAGGATTAGGCATGTGCACATCCTAATGATGAGATTAGAAGAATGATTAAGATAAGATAAAAATGATGGAGGATGTGACATGAAGGGAATTAAATAAATGGAATATTTATTTAATTCAATTGATGGAAGGAGGATTAAAGAGATAAGGTATTATTGATTAAATACCTTAGGGATTTGGCAGAATTAAAGATATTAATTAAATAATAGGAGTATTACTTAATTAACAAAAATAAGATGAAAGAGGATGAATTTGGATAAATTAAGTGTCCAAATTTAGACATCTACATTTTCCCCTCTCTTGAGATGGTGTTACAAAGCAGCATCATTTCAAAGAATATTAAAACATAGAACCTAGAAGAAGATGGTTAGATTGGGAAAGATGCCCCAGTCATTCAAAGGAGTGACTAGGAAGGGAAAAAGAAAATGATGAAAAATTAGGGATGAAGGATGCCCCCTCGAGAGGACATGCGGGTTCAAGAGAACACGGGTGGGCTCTCGAAATGGATGAGATGATGCAAGGGGAGTTGACGAAGATGATGCAATGCAATGGAGGATTGGGAGGAGGTGATGAAGGATGAAAATGCAATCTAAAATGCAATTTTCCATCGTCGGAGCACCGATTTTTATAGCATAAGACACAAGACGCCGGTATGAAGAACCAAGGCGCATTAGTGTCTAATGCAAAACAAACATAAAATAAGAAGGCTATCCCAACACCCCAAAGTCATGGTGACCTTGGTCCCGTATTGGGATAACCAAAAGTTAAAGGATTCCGAACGTAACACAAGACCTCAGGGATCTTGGTGGGTACTACGTGGGACAACCGAGAAGATAGAAAAGATCAAGATACACCCCTATGTTGACTAGTCAAAGCACACCATGATATGATGGATCAAGGCGACCATGACAAGTGATGATAGGGAGCTCAAATGATAAACAAAAGCCAAAAGCATCAAAAGATCACAATCAATTTCAAACGTCCTTTGCCATAGGATCAATCAAGGTGATGGATGGGATTGATGAGGTCTGTTAGGAATGATGCATCCTGTTGAGACCGATGATGGATACTAAATGAAAAGATTGATATGACGCAGGATATTCAGAACTGATTGAATTTGATGATACAAGTGGATCTTGTTGTTTAAGAACCAGCTAGATAAGGGCATAGCTTGACGGCGCGACACGAGAGACATGACACAAGATAGGAGACCTCGATGGATGATTTTGACGGATGACCAAGATAGGATGGAGAACAGGAGAAAAGTGGACAATATAGATCGATGATTGATGAAAGATGATAGATGATAGAGGAGGGGATGGACAGAATAGAAAGACTGATGATGGAACCCCGGGGGCAGATCAAATGACCGACCTTGCCTACGTGAAAGCACAGGGGCAATGTAGTTTGATGGAAGGCCAAAGACAAGTGATGGATGAAAGATGACAAGATAACCCTAGATAAGGGGATAAAATGATGGAACTGACGTGACGGAACAAGATAGACCAGATGGAATGGATTGGAGGATAGTGACTATATAAAGCTCAGGGATAGGATAGTTATCCAAATCATCAAAGATGAAGTGGGCAGATGACATGCCATATAGATGAATGATGAGATGATGAACGATGAGATAGAAAAGATGACGATAAGATAGATGACATTGGATTGCGTGGGGAAAATCCTAGAGCTAGATACCAATGACAAGGGATTATGAGATGAGATGAAGGGAGAGGATGGGGGGAGGAAAAGGATTGTTTGGGTGGATTGGATAGAGGGATAAGGATTTGGATGAGGAAAAGGTGACCAGACAGATAGATGACTGAGTTGTGGAATGAGAAGGTGAAGGGTGGGGCCAGGTGGAAGATTACTCAGAATGAGGAAACGATTGATTAAGATTATGGAATGAGAGTTTGAAATGATAGAAGGAGGTGTGATGAATGTTTGAGATGAGAGATGAAGGTTTTGAAATGATAAGAGGTTCGATGAAGTGTTGAGATGATAGATGAAGGTTTGAAATAGATGAATGGTTACATGGAATGAGTGAATGGATTGATTAGAATGGAGGAATAGGAGAAAATTGAAGATGGAGGGAGGAATTGGAAGACTTTGTTCGATATCCAAAGATCTTGACTGTAGAGGGGGCTTGGGTAAGCTCAGATTGGGATAAGATTAAAGCTCAGATGAGGATAAGATGAAAGCTCAGATGAGGATTGGATTGAAGACTAGAGTGATTGGAGGATGTGAGTGGGCATGATTCTACACCGAGTTCCAGGGTTGAAAGGGCGTAAAGTGTTGACAATCAGATTTTTCCAAATTTGGCAATTTTTAAAAATTGTCAAATTTTGCCATTTTAGGAAACTTCATGGTCGTATGTTTGAGAGTCCCAATTTTTTCCAAGAAATACCCATTGGTGAGATAGGATGAATTGCCAACTAAAATCCCAGATTCGGGATATGCATTTTGAGTTATGAGTGAAAACAATTTTTCAAAATGCTGGAAAAAAACACTAAATTGGGATTTCGAGGGTCAAGATGAAAGTTTGAGGCCCCGAAAATGGGTCAAAACGGGTTCCAACGGCTTTCAAAGAAATTGGTTGGAAATCCACTCGTTATCGCATAACGCAACCACCCGTCAAATATCAGCTCAAATGGACACCCGAGTCAAAAGTTATGGCCTCCTGGTTTGGTGTAAAAACAAAACCCTAAAAAATATGGTTTTTCGATAAATTTTGAAAATTTCAAGACATGGGTTTTGTCCGAGGCGTCGAAAGAAAAAATGGGTAGAAAGTTTTATACCGCCTGATGGGGAGGGGAGAAGAGTTGAGTCACGACCACCGGCCCGAGGCGATCACCCACCATTAGGCCGCCGCCAGAGGGCGATCACCGCCAATAGGTGTCCGCCACGGAGGTGGACGACCACACCCGAGGCGACGATCCACCGGGTCGACAGATCTGCCACCGACGAATCCGGACGGGCGGATGATCACGCCGGAGAGACAAAGTCCGCACGGACAGATCCGGCCAATCGGCGGCCATACAGGTCCGCCACGGAGGCGGACGTATCCGCCACCACCAGAGGCGGACGGATCCGCCACCGGGTGGACAGGTCCGAAGCCAGAGGTGGACGAATCCGCCGCCGCTGGGGGCAGACGAATCCGCCACCGGAGGCGGACAGGTCCGTCGTCGGGCGGACGGGGAGGGGGAAGGGAGGAGGGGAGATGGGGGAGAGGGATGGGGGATGAGGGGAGATGGGGGGAGAGGGATGGGGGGAGATGGGGGAGAGGGATGGGATGGGATGGGATGGGATGGGAAGAGATAGGGGGATGGGGATGGGGATGGGAAGAGATAGGGGGATGGGGATGGGGGGAGATGGGGGGATGGGGATGGGGGGAGATGGATGGGATGGGATGGGGGAGAAGAGATTGGATGAAGAGAGGGGATTGGCTAGGTAGATTGATGGACGGGTAGGGGGATAAGGATAGGGAGGCTAAAAGGATTGTGGGGAGCGATTATAAGATAAGGATAGGGAGATGGAAGGGAGTGTTCTGATGGAACGAATGATATCTCCAAGGACTGTATCACAAAGGAAGATAGATGCCCCCACTCTAGATATGTCATGTGCGGGGAGGAATGAAGGATGGAAGACAAGTGGATGGGAAGATAAAAGAGTGAGATGGATGAAGATAGGATGCATGGATAAGGAAGGGATATGGAAGGTAGCATGACGGGTGGATCAGGAAGGTAGACGAGTGCGAATGACAGTTGGGATAGTGTGCAGATGAGGGAGATGTATGCTAAGAGGTGCCCAAAGCATGCTTATATGTTTGCCCCATTATTATCAAGATCACAAGGAGGATGGAAGGATTGAGATAAGTGAGATATGCCAAACAGGATGTGTAAGCTCGATAGGATGGATGGAGGGGATGGACGAAAATGATGTATAGCAATAAGATGGGTGCATAGCCGAAAGCGTAGCAGGAAGCATAGCGGATGGAGGGGATGTAAATAAGGAAATTGCCCCCAAGTGTAGATAGGGATTTACGCATGATGCCGTTTGGCCGCCGCCACCATTGGATGGATTATTTCTCTTTACTATTTTGTTTTTTTGATTTTTTTTGGATTTTTTGGATTTTTTGACTTTTTTGGATTTTTTGGATTTTTTGGATAGTATGTGGAAGGAGATGGATAAGGATAGGGAGGCAAATAAGTGGATTTAGAAGACATGTGATAAGGATATGGATGAAGGACTCAAGCATCAAGTTCCATATGAGGTATTAAGAGCTCATGTTTGAACTGACTATTGGATTTTGGTACAACCTTAGTATAAATGGATTATGCTAGAGGATGAATGAGAGGGATTTGATGGGGGAGATACATGGGATAATGGGTGGGATGTTGAAAAGAATATGGATGGAATGATGGGGTGGATGTGTGATGGGGAGATGTGTTCAGGACCAACATTGGCACATATGGTGATGGATGTGAAAAGATAAGAGGATTGATGGATGGAGAATGTGGGGATAATGGAGGAGATGGGATAGTGAATTTTGGGACATAGGGACCCAAAACAGACTTAGGAGATGAAAGATGGGCATGGTTAGCTTTTGGATTAGCAACTTTGGATGTTCTTACAAATTTTTCATTTGAAGGTATTGCATCTTTATTCTTTGGGATCCACATGGTTTTGATCTTTGCTTTGCTGGCTCTTTGCGAGCTATAGATTTGATTTTGATTTGGGATTTTGTTTTTCGTTTCTTTACCCTATATTTTAGAGGGGACATGGGAAGCTTTAGATTCATGTGGGTGTTTAGATTTATGCATTTTTATGTTAGCATCCAAAGTGCATTTATTAGCAATGGGATGGGCGTGAGGGGATGGACGATGTGGAGCAATGGAGGTAGGAGTATGGGGATTACGTGTAGATGGGGGATGTTTAGGTATGTGCCTTTGTTGATCCTGATTATGGGACATGTGAGAGGGATGTTTATGATGGATGACATGTATAGGTATTGAATGGGTGAAAGGATGAGATGGAGGAGGTGATCTTGGGATATACGGACCCAAGATGGATAGAGTAGATGGACGGGAGATGGTGGATGGAGGGATGTAAGGACCCAAAATGGACGGAGCAGATGAAGGAGGAATATGGACGGTTGTTTTGAGGTGATATGATAGAGGAGGAGGGATGGCAGCATATGATTTGGTGGAGCGATGGGAAGAGCCAAAATTTCTTTTGGAAAAGGCTCGTTGAGGACGTCTAGAGGTTGTACCAACATGTTTAGATTGTGAGTCTTGGGGAATAGATCCAAGACCTTGCATGCAGATTTGTTCTTTGACTTGTATGGGCTCTAAAATACCTTGCTCGTGAAGGCCTAGACCTTTTCCTTGATAGTTCATGTTCTTGAGCATTCGATCCATGATAGGATTTTTGTTATTCTGAAAACATGATGCGAGTCCATTATTAGGTGGGGGATGATGGGTGGTATATACACTGTGTTTTTCTTCTGCAAGGAGGCCACCATTGAAGAATGTGAGAGTACCAAGGGGATATGCAAGTGGTGTGTGGATAGCATTTTTAGGTGATGATGGGGGATCTTGAGAAGGAGATGATGGGATAGCAGCATTTGGATGGGTGGTATCGGGAGAGGGAGTAGGGGATATGATAGGATCTGATTTTGTGGTAGTAGGCTCATGCAATGGAGATAGAGATGGAATGGTAGAATCTTGAATGTCAATAGGATCATGGGATGGAATGGATGGGGGACTGTCATCTTGTGGTAGACTAGAGGGGATGGTAAGATCTTGATCTGGAGGAGGGGATATGTTGGCATGCTTTGGGTCAGGCTCTTGGCATGACTCATCGTGTGTGGGAGGCATGATAATGGAGTCATGGGGGGACTCTTCAAGTGGGGAAGATGAAAGGATGGAGGATTCAAAATATTCCTGGGAATGGATACTAGGAGTGGAAGAAGTGGATTGGATTTAGATGTCGTCGATGGGTTCGATGGCTCTTCGAGTAGGGAGTGGGTGTTCAACGGATTTGGTAGATGTGATGGTAGGAGATGGGGACTCAGTGGATTTAGAGGATGTGATGGTAGGAGATGGAGACTCAGTGGATTCAACGGATGTGATGGTAGGAGATGGGGACTCAGTGGATTTAGAGGACATGATGGTAGGAGATGGGGACTCAGTGGATTCAGAGGACATGATGGTATCATCAATGATAGGTGGTGGATGGAGAAGGGTCTCATCACTAACGACCATGGATGATGGGTTGGGATGGCATGGTTCCACGACTGCAATGTGTGGAGTGGGAGATGTCTTCTTTGTTATAAGTCCTTGGAGAAACTTGGATACGCTAGGCTGAGATGGCGAGGTGGGAGTGGATGAATGTTTATGGATTAGTGGGGGATTAGGACTAGGGATTGGTGGGCTAGGATTAGATAGGGGAATGGGATTGGATGTAGGACTGGGAATAGATGGGGGATTAGGTGAAGGGTTAAGATAGGGGTATTGGCATGGTGAATTAGGACACAAGGAGGTGGGTGGTGGATTGTAGTAAGGGTATGGGGATGGTGGATGAGGATGGGAAGATTGAGGTGGCGGATTAATATAGGGAGATGGAGATGGTGGATTAGGGTAAGTTGATGGGTGTGTTTGACTAGGATAAGAAGGTGTGAATGTAGGATTAGGCTGAGTGGATTGGTATGGGAGATTAGGGTAGTGGGTGTATGCGGATGAAATATTTAGATAGGAGGATGTGGATGGGGGATTAGGATGAGGGTATTGTGATGGCAGACTAGGATAAGAGGATGCGGGTGTTGGATAAGAGGATGATGTAGATGAAGGATATGATGGATATGATGGACATCCCTTGTCAAAGGTAGCATAAGGAGTCTGATTAGGCATGGATGAAGACATGATGGGATAACTCAATGGGGTGATTGGATTTTGGAATGTGGGTGGAGAAAGCTTACTAGCAATGATAGTGTCAAGGGGATCTATGTCGTATACCTCTTGATCAACAAGACTTTCGTTATCGTCGTCGACGTAATTAGGGTTTCCCTTGACCACTATTGATGGAGGATAAGAATTCATGATGATGAAAGGATAAAGATGATGGATAAAGATTTTGGATGGAAATGGACAAAAGCCCAAATCAGGATTTAGGACAAGCTCAGATCGGGATTGGATTAAAGCTCAGATTAGGATGATTGGATGATACGATGGGATTGATTCTGACAATTGGATTGGATGATCAAAGGATGATTACGACGTCGAATCTGCTTCAAGATGGAAGTAGATTGATTGGGTCGAAGGTGGTTGGATAGGGATGTGATTAGATTGGATTGGATAAGATTGATCGATGATTGATTGATAAGATTGACTGATGGATGATGAAAGAGACTACAAATCCCGTTCAGAGATTATCTTAGATGACTTAGGAAACTGATTGATCGGATTAAAGGATGAAGAGATGATTGGGGCACCGAATCCACTTTGAGATTTCAAAATGGATTGATTGGGCCGATGATGATGATTAACTTAGGATGGATGACAACCCTAAGAGGATGTTAATGATGACGATCAGATCAGACACTTTGGTCAATTTGGATAATAACCCGAGACAAAGTTCAGGGGATTTGGATGATTTGATTGGAGGAATGGATGATAGAAATGGATGAGCGTCCACTCAGAATGAGCAAAAAAATGATTAGAATGATAGGACGAGAGTTAAAAATGATGAAAGGAGGTGTGAAATGGATGATCGAAATGACAGAACGAGAGTTCGGAATGATAAAGGGATATGTCGAATGGATGAACGTTTACTTAGAACGAGTGAACGGATGATCAGAATGACAGAACGAGAGTTCATAATGATGAAAGGATGTGTTAAATGGATGAACGTTTACTCAGAATGAGTAAACGGATGAGAATGGTAGGGTATGCCCCCTTAAGGAGGCAGATGGTGAAGAAAAGGGTGCCCCGGCCAACTTCTCAAAAGTATGAAGTGGTATATATCATCAGAAAGAGTACGAAAAAATGAGAAGAACTGTTTTTGAACGGAGTCAATCAGACAAACAGTGTGGAAATGGTGGCCCCGGGAAGGAGTAGAAGGTAAAATCCACCACTGCATAAGGACAGGTCCGCCACTGCACTGGGACAGGTCCGCCCCTGCACTAGGACAGATCCGCCACTGCACTAGGACAAATCCGCCACTGCACTGGGACAGGTCCGCCACTGCACTAAGACAGGTCTGCCACTACACTAGGACAAATCCGCCACTGCACTGGGATAGATCCGCCACTAAACTAGGACAGATCCGCCACTGCACTAGGACAGATCCGCCACTGCACTGGGACAAATCCGCCACTGCACTAGGACAGATCCGCCACAGTGCAAGGACAGGTCCGCCACAGCACGAGGATAGGTTTGCTAAAGGATAAGGTTAAGTCCGCCAAAGGATAAGCTTAAGCTTGGTTTTTTGATGGGTGGCAAAGGCAAAGGACCCAAATTGTAGCAATCATAAAAAGACTTGGCCAAATCGATAATCACTAGTTTTTGCACAAGAAAGACAATTCAAGTAGCACAACCCTAAGATTAGTAGAGATGGGTATGGCCAACAAAGTCTTCTACTCTAGGATGAACATGGTTGCTAAGGAGTCCTCGATATACGCATGGTACGTGAGGCCCAAACCGTGAACACCAACCCGTTACAAGCATGAGTCAGGAACCTTAGCGAGATACTAAAGGCTCGGACCAACTCTTCACGTCATCCTGACGCTTCACCAATTACAACGTGGTTGGATTGAGGTACAACTTTCGCTCTCCCCCCTTTATATACCCCGCCGGTACACGTGGTTGGAATCGTCCCTTGGGGTGATGAAATCCCCAAGCAGGTCCCACTAAGAAAATGAAAAAGAGGGGTGACTCAAAGGACTTGGAAAGCTATGATTTCTCGTCACCCAGGATCGCCAAATGGCGCAAGGGGATTGGATACGTCAAATAGCCTTCCCAAACACGCCAAACAAGGTTTATTGACACCCTTTAATTAAACTATGTTCCTATTTTACCAAAAGACATTCATAAAAGACTTGAACTTTTTACCTTCTGGAGGATAGGTCCGCCACTCTGCAAGGACAGATCCGCTACTCTGTTAGGCCCAGTCCGCCACTGTAGGACAGATCCGCCACCGGAGGAAAAATCTACCACCCTGTCAGGACAGGTCCGCCACTACAGGACATATCCGCCACTGCTGGACAAATCCACCACTCTGTTAGGACCAATCCGCCACCTCTGGACAGATCCGCCACTCTGTCAGGACCAATCCGCCACTCTGCAACCTAAACTTTGAAAAATGCAAAAAATAGCAAACGTGAAGAAAATAGACCCGTTTGTGGGTCCCACCGGGCGTGCCAGAAATGTGATAGGTTGAATTAGGTGGTTAGAAAGCAAGCAACAAGTGAAAGAGTGCAAATAAACAACTTAAAACAACCTACACTTCAAGATTAGCCTAAGTTGGAAACAAAACAAGACAAAGCCACAAAATGGAACTTTATACCTTGCGTTGAGTCGATCCTTTGGTTGGCCCTTCGATCTTTGATGTGTATGCTCCTTGGATGGCAAGATGCAAGCTAGATGAGGATGTGAAGATGGATGCAAGTGGATGAAAATGTGAAAATGGCTAAGTAGAGGTTGATAAACAAAACTGCAAGAGTTTGGCTAGCAAGAATGATCTCCCTCAAAATGAGAGAAAAGAGGGGTATTTATAGGATTTTTGGGAAATCCTAGGAAATGGACGGTTGAGATTGATCCACCAAATATCAAGATGTAGGGCTAAGGTGAGTTGAGAACTCACAAGCCCTCACATCTTGACATGTGGCATGTGAGATAGCCCTAAAAGGTGAAGTGGACATGAGGTGGAAGGAGAAGGACATGACATGGGAGGGGTACAAAGTACCTTGGGATTGGACAAGATCTCCTCATAAAGGAGGTCCTTGTCCCCATGTGGGTGAGAGGACAAGTGGGGAATTAAAAATTCCTCAAATATCCTTATGGGGAGATGGGAAAGAATTTTAAATTCCAAAGGTTGTATTGGGGGATTAAAAGGTGAATTAAAAATTCACATGGGGAAGAGAGGAGCCTAGGATAAATAAAAAGGAATTAAAAATTCCTTGGGGGATGGGGAGAGTTGACTAAAGGGGGTGATTAGGATTGTGCAAGTACTTGATTAGATTAATTAATGAGGATTAGAAGAGGGTTAGATCTCACATGTGACTTGATGTGACAAGTCAAAGATCACATGGGAAAGAGTAATGAGGGATTAGAGGAGGGTTAGGTAGCTAAGAGAGGTTAGAGGCCAACTTGCAAAAGTTGGAGGATGTGACACATCCTAATCAAGGATTAGGCATGTGCCACCCTCCTCTTTTTGCATATCCCATCAGTTATAATTGATCTAAGATATCCTAAATGGTTCATTATACTCAAAACTTCCTCTAGTAGTTGCATTATTCCTTTATCAAGATGCATTCAAAACCCATTTTACAAAAGTGTCCAAAAGATGGCTATCCCCTTCATCTTATTTTTTTCAAAGTCCTTTTAGGGATTTGGGTCCTAGACAGACATTTGGACCAAAGTCCAAGTCCATTCCCAATCCCTGATTTCCCCTTCTAATTTCTCCTTATTTTCTCTTCTTGGTCCTTTTGAGGATTCAAGTCCTAAACAAACATTTAGACCAAGGTCCAAATCCATTCCCAATCCTTGATTTCTCTTTCTTCTTTCTCCCTTTTGAACCTTTGATAACTTCGGGCCTCAATCAAACTTTTATATCAAGGTCCAAGTCTATTCCAAGTTCTCGACTTCCTCCTTTCATCTTTCCTTCCTTCAATCTTGTCCTTTCAGAACTTTAGGTCCCAAACAAACTTTTGGATTTGTCCTAAAGTTCATTTTCTTCTTGAGTTCTTTCTTTCCCTTTTCTTCTTTGCTCACGTCATAATTTTAGGACCCAATCAAACATTTACACCTTTGGTCTAAATGTTTGTATCGTTTTTCATTCTCATTTCTACCCTTTCTTGTTCTCGTCAGAACTTTGAATCTTGAATGGACATTTGGGATTAGGCCCAAATGCCCAAGTTCATTCTCAACTTCCATCCCTTCTTCTTCTTTGATTCCTTTTGGACTTTCAAGAACCAATAGGATTTTTAGACTTTTGTCTAAAGGTCCAAATTCAAACTTTGGTTTCCCAAACCCACCTCCTTCCTTGTCAATATTTTAAACCTTTTATAGACTTTTAGACTTTTTCTCCTAAAGTCCAAATTTGTTTTGTTTTCCTAAACTTGATTCCTTCCTTTTCAGGATTTTAAATCATTTTCAAATATTTGGACTTTTTGTCCAAAAGTTAGAATCTGATTTTTGTTCCTAATTTTCCATGTGATTGTTGGGTAAGTGCACAAAGATGGTTCCCAAAAAGGGGACTTAAGTGGACAACTTTTTTCTAAAATCAAGAAATATTGACCTTGGACATGAAATTGAGGATAGTCACACTTAAAATTTTGAGATGGAACAAAAACAAGGATTGAAGTGCTCTGAGTCTACTTTCTAAACTAATAATTTATTTTGAAAATGGTTGAGATTAAGGGGTTCAAATGAGGGACGTACAAAAATTGGTGTTTTTTTTAGAAAAAACATAACATAGCAATTCTTGTACGAACCTTGTATGGTGAAATTTTTTTTAGTATTTTTAAAATCATTATGGTTAGAAGTTAGCTAACAGTATGTAGTTGATGCACAATTTTTTTGATAAATTTTTAATGAATATTTGATTTATTTACTAATTTTTGAAGTGGACATTTCCTGGAAAAAAAAAAGAATTTTGGTCGTGCTACCACTACAAATTTTGGAAACTAATTGAATTTAAAAAAAAAAATTGCAGAATGGAGTCTAGTTTCTAAAAATGTAATTTATTTGAAAATTTGATGAATGGTTAATTTATAACGAAAAAAACAACAAACACTGCTTTTTGCCAAAAAGAGACATACAAACAAAAGAAATTACGGATGAAAGGCTTAACATTTTTGGAAAGTGAAAAAAATTACATCATTGGATATTTAAGAGAGAACCTAACATTACCTAGATGTTTGATTTGTTTGATATTGAACCACGCACAATCTTGACGGTGAGCACGAACTTGATTATGTGAAAAATTGTAGAATTTGCAAAAAAATGTCTCTAGTCATTGGGAATGCCCTCTAAGCCTTTGGTTTGGTATTCCAAGTCAAATACCAATCCCAAGGCTCGGGGATTCCCAAAGCAAGATATAACACACTCGTGTTATATCTCAGTTTTGACATGGTTTTTTCGTTTGTGGGGAGCATGTCTAGCAAGACATAATGCGAGCGCAGTATACCGCACTCGTGTTATGTCTTGCTTTATGTTAAATGCTACTCTATTGAATATATGTTTATATATTTGTATGTGTGTATGCTTGTATGCCATGTATGTATGTATGTATGTATTCCTATATATATCAATGTAGGTATATTGTATGTATGCCTAGTGTAAAAGCACAAAGTTTTGTTACACTTTCAACCAATTTATTAGCATAGCTAAATTTAAATATTTCTAACTAAAAATTAATTTTGGCCAAACATATGATCTAGTAAGATTTATTCTAGCTAAGTTAGATACTTCTACAACATTTTCAACTAAAATTGTTGGCTAAAAATATATGGAGCACCACTTTGAGTCCAATTTACCAAAAAAGTAAAATTATTTGAAAAACTTGAAGTTTCAATAACTCATACTAATGTAAATAACATTTTAAAAATATATATAAAAATACCCTTTTGTAGATCCATAAGTGTAGTTTTCAAAAATATATTTATTTTTATAGTTTAATTATTATTTATATTTTATTTTTAATTTTTACTAAAAGCAAGTTATCAACACAAAATATTAGGTTCATTACCATGCCATAGAAAAATACTAAAACTTATTAAAAAATTTGAAAAAAATTGATGTACTAGATAAAAGAATCTATTTCAAGATGGTATAATTTTTTTTCCATTTTAGATAAATATTTAATATGAAAGTTGACATCCCATGGAAACAAATATTTTTTGATTCATGCACATTTTAATATTTATTTAAAAATATATATTTATCAAAATTGGGAAAAAATATATCCATGCACTAAATTTTCAAGTTATAAATTCACAAAAAAAATTGAAAGAAAAAAAAAATTACTATAAAAAGTTTGACATCCCATGCAACTTCACTTTTTAGCATTTTATCAGCAACAAAATTATAGTGTTAATTTATTAAAAACTAGTTTAAAATATTTTTTTATTTAAAAAAAAAAAAAACATAAAATATACTAAAAAATACATATTTTACTAGTTTACATCATTTCAAAATTCAAAACAGATTTTTAGTGATTCAAGTTTAAAAGTTGGATCAGTGTTGGTTATTTCTTTTATAAAGTGTGACACAACTTTATGCTTTTTCCCCCTACTTTTATGTAAGCTTGTATCTATGCATGTACATGGATGCTTGTATGTATGTAGGATTGTGTGTACATATGTAATATGCTTGTATGTATGTATTTATGTATGTCTTTAGAGGGAGGGAGAATTTTAAGAGAGAGAGAGAGAGAGAGAGAGGGGGGGGATGGAAGTGAGAGTTTAAGAGAGCGGGAGTGGGAGAGAAGGGGTTGGAGTGAGAGGGACTTAGCTAGGTAGGGTGGAAAGGATAAAGGGAGTGAGAGAGAGAGGGGGGGTGGGAGAGAGAGAATTGAGAGAGAGGGAGAGAGAGAGGGGGGAGGGAGAGATAGAGAGAAAGAGAGAGTTATGTAGGTAGGGTGCCAAAGAGAGATAATTTAGAGTGTGAGTGGGGGGAGAGGGATAAAGGGATAAAGTGAGAGTTTAAGAGAGAGGGAGTGGGAGAGAAGGGGTTGGAGTGAGGGACTTAGCTAGGTAGGGTGGGAGGGAAAAAGGGAATGAGAGAGGGGGGGAGAGAGAGAGACAAAGAGAAAGAGATAGTTATGTAGGTAGGGTGCCAAAGGGAGAGACTTGAGATTCTAAGTGGGGGTGAGAGGGAGAGACTTGAGAGATAGGTAGTGAGAGGGAGTGGGAGAGAGAGGGAATGTGAGTGAGAGACCTGAGAGAGGGAGAGGCTGTGGGAGGGAGTGACCTGATATAAGGCTCAGATAAAGAGGGGGTGGAGTGAGAGGGACTTATCTAGGTAGGGTGGGAGGGATAGATAGAGATAGGGGAGAGAGAGAGAGAGAGAGTTACCTAGGTAGGTTTCCAGAGGGAGAGACCTGAGAGAGAGAGGGGATGGGAGGGAGAGACATGAGAGAGGGGGAGAGAGAGAGTGGGAAAGAGTGGGAGGGAGATAGAGAGATAGATATAGGGAGCAAGAGAGGGTGGTAGGGATTGATTGAATGAGAGGTGTGTAGAAAGAGGGAGAGGGTAGATAGAGACAATTAGAGAGGGTAGGAGAGAGGGAGGGAGGGAGGGAGAAGTGATATGTGTAGATAGAGAGAAAGCGATAGGGGTTGAGGGTATAGGGTTGAGGGATTAGAGTGGAGGAAAAATAGGGTTTAAGGGGTGAGGGTTGAGGGATTAG
>VDFB02047230.1:473393957-473455622 GCA_007258455.2 Sequoia sempervirens
GTAGGGGCAATGTATACCTCATAGAAATGGGGTCTCATGGTGATTTCTATGAGGCATACGCAGCCCCTACCTTCTCAACCCTACCACATTGGCAGGCTAGTGAGTGAGCTAGCTTTCCAATGCTCCACTAGCTTGCCAAGGAATTTGAATTCACATGCCTTGTCCATGCTTCCATTTTGAGCCTATCTTGTAATCATGTCATGCCCCTGCACCACCTTTATCTATGCTAGAAATAATCTTGTACATGATGATTGTAAGTATTTTTTTTGAAGCCTTGAATGACATATATTTCATTTCTTTGAATGGATACATTTTTTAGGAGCTAATATTTATCTCATTACCATGCTACAGGTAAAATTATCCACCATGCCAAAGAAACAAATAAAGAAAAAACTAATAGATGAAGAGTATGAAACCTTTAAAGCAAAGGAGAGAGAACAGGTGGTGACATATTGCAAAAAGAAGAAATTGGATATGATTTTTGAAAACAAGCCAATTGAAGAGGAACCTAAACCATAAAAAAAAAGAGTAGGTATTGGAAGTACAAAGGGAACAAATGCAAAAGAGTCATGGTAGGAAAAATTCAGATACCATAGTTGGAGACACTCCATCTACCGCAAGTGAATACAAAGGGATACCATTAAGAAAAAGAAAATATGGAGGGACGCCATCTACTGCAAGTGAATATGGAGGGACACCATCTACTGCAAGTGAATATGGTTGGACACCATCCACCGCATCTCAAGTTGAGAGTAAATCATCACTCGGATTTGACAAAGTAGATATGCCATCATCCCCACGTGAACCTCAAGGTATATCTTCTACTCCACCCTTGATTGAAGGTACACAATCTAGACCACCTCAATTAAATATTGATGAAATTCCTAATGTTGAGATGTATGTACCTAGGAGAACACCACCTAGAATTTTTCATAGAAAGCCAAAGTATTTGATTAATATTGATGAGGATATTTTGCAGCGCACGTAAGGTAAGGTTTCAACACGCTCTTGTAGAAGATATGCTGATAATATTTGGAATTTATTCTTTGAAAGGCTAAATGAGAGTGCAAGATGTCAACTATTTTTTGAAATGATGTGGGGTATAAAGTATAGAAACATCATGAAGACTCTTGGGTTGAGAACATTAAATGCATCAAGTGAAAACACTATTGTGGAGAATCTAATGGATGCTTATGAGAGTGTGGGTAAGACCTCACACTTAAAGGATAGTAATGTCACCTAATGTGTCACTACATCGAATTTGGTAAGTAGTCAAACAAAGAGAGCTCGTCTCATTAGAAAGATGAGTGAACAAATGAGAATTAGTAGAAAAACTTTATCAAAATCCATTCAAAGGTGGCAAAGAATTGAGGGAACCGATTCAAAAGAATTATGGGCATTCTTGGGGAGACTGCTACAAAAAGATAAGAGTTGTTGAAGCATTGAGAACACTAATTGAAGAGTATTGGAAGAATAAAACGAGGCCATCTCCAAATCAAAGGGATGTGGTAAGAAGGAGAATCAGTAGTCGGAACTCTGAGCCACACCCAAAGAATTTTTTGGATATGACTCAAACCCATTTTTTTCATAAATTTCAAAAGGATTATCCTCAAATTAGTATGTCAAAGATTTTTTAAAATACTTAAACTTTTTAATGTCAAGATAAATCACACATGCACTGCTTGTTGTTGTAGACTACATATTGAATTCTCTAACCATTATGATGTTTATCATTCTATATGTTTGGATTTGCATACTAACGATGCTTTGTAGGATTGTGGCATAGAAGCCCCACCAAAATCTTCAAGAGAGTTATCAAAAAAATTATATGAAATAGAGGATGGTCAAATATTCTACAGGACAACATGCTTGAATGGTTCATGCTAGCGTTGCGGTGGCTTGCAACATATGGAAAGCACAAATGAGGTGGGACAAAAACTAGTAGAGTTCGAGAAGTATAAAATAGTGGCATAGGTTACAAAAGATGGGTCTCAAGCAAAAAAGTGTGATTTGGTTATTCAGACGATTCCAGTGTATTAGTTTATGTCCATGTTTCATGACAATATAGTGTATGAGTATGCAAGGCATACCCATATATCCCAAGGGCTTAACACACAATTCAAGATATGCAAGGAAACCTTTCTAGTTGGTAGCATAGTGTAGACATCCAAATTTGGACACTTAATTTATCCAAATTTATCACTTTTCATCTAAACATCCTCTTATCCAAGTTAATTAAGTAATATTACTATTATTTAATTAATATCTTTCATTTTGCCAAATCCCTAAGGTATTTAATTAATAATTAAATACCTTACCCTCCTTAATTCTCTTTTCATCAAATAAATTAAATAAATATTACACTTATTTAATTCCTCACATGTCATTTTCATCTAATCCTAATCCATTTCCTAATCTCTTCATTAAGGATGTGCACATGCCTAATCCTTGATTAGGATGTGTCACATCCTCCAACTTTTGCAAGTTGGCTTTTAATCCTAATTAACCCCTAATTATCCTCTAATTACTGATTAATCAAACCTAATTAATACCTTGGTCAACTCTCCCCATCCCCCAAGGAATTTTTAATTCCTTTTTATTCACCCTAGGCTCCTTTCTCCCCATGTGAATTTTTAATTCACTTTTATTCCTTCTAGAATCCCCTTTTCCCATACATCTTCTAGAACCTTTGACTTGTCACATCAAGTCACATGTGACAAATTCCCACCTTTTGAGAACCTTGTCTTATCCACCAGATTCTTCCAATCATTGTGAATTTTTAATTCACTTTTATTCACCCAAGATTCTTCCCATCTCCATAAGTACTTGGAAGGTACTTGTCCTTCCTCCACATCATGTACCTCCCTTCCACATCATCTACACATCATCTCACCCTTAGCCATCTCACATTCCACATGTCAAGATGTGAGGGCTTGTGAGTTCTCAACTCACCTTAGCCCTTCATCTTGGCCTTGTTGGATAAATCCCAACCATTGAATTCTCTAGAGAATTCAAGTTTCTCTATAAATACCCCCTCCTCTAAGGCAAAAAAAACACTTAGCCATTTTACAACTACATGCTGCCAATTTGTATTCTCAAGCATCCACCATCATCTAGCTATCAATTGTAATCATTTTGCATAAGTTGATCTTGCATTTTAGTCACTCAGGAGGTCATCTAAGGAGCACACAAAGTCATCCATATCAAGGGCCAACCAAGGAGTCTCCAACAGCAAGGAAGGTATAATCATTTGCATCTTGTTTTATCTACTTTCCTTCTTGTTTTATCACTCTTTAGGCTAATCTTGAAGTGTCCTTAGTCTTTATCATTCACATTTTAGTTATTTTGCACATTAGAGTAGAGTAAAATTCTAAGGTACACACTGGCACGCCCGGTGGGACCCACAAATGGGTTCCTATACTTCACATTTGCTATTGTTGAGATTTTTGTAGGAACATCGTCATTTTACAGTGGGGCGATTATGCATTTTTACCATATTTATCAGCAGAGGGCTGAATCGCCCCTGTTTTTACCGCAGTGAGGCGATTACGCCCTTGTTTTTACTACAAGGACTGTCGCGTCCTTGGTTGAAAATCATTTTGTGTGCTAATACTTTTCTGCAGTGGGGCGATTGCGCCCTCTTGGGCTGAAAATTATTTTTGTGCTAATACTTTTCTGCAGTGGGGCGACTGCGCCCTCTTGGGCTAAAAATTAATTTTGTGCTAATACTTTTCTGTAGTGGGGCGATTGCGCCCTATTGGGCTGAAAATTGTTTTTGTGCTAATACTTTTCTGCAGTGGGGCGACTATGCCCTCTTGGGCTAAAAATTATTTTTGTACTAAATACTTTTCTGCAGTGGGGTGATTATGCCCTCTTGGCTGAAAATTGTTTTGTGCTAACACTTCACTGCAGTGGGGCGATTACGCCCTCTGGGCTGAAAATTGTTTTTGTGCTAACACTTTACTATAGTAGGGCGACTGCGCCCTCTGGGCTGAAAATTGTTTTTTTGCTAATACTTTTCTGCAGTGGGGTGATTACGCCCTCTTGGCTGAAATTTTTTTTGTGCTAACACTTCACTGTAATGGGGCGATTACACCCTCTTGGCTGAAAAATTATTTTTGTGCTAATACTTTACTGTAGTGAGGCGATTACGCCCTCTGGGCTGAAATTTGTGCTCACTTTTTCACAGTGGGGCGACTACGCCCTTGTTTTTACTGTAGTGGGGCGATTACGCCTTTTTTTTTACCACAGTGAGGTGATTACACCCCTGTTTTGCTGCATAAGGGCAACTGCACTCCCTGGAAGGTAAAACTATTATTTTGGCTTCAATTTTCTTTGCTATTTTCTCCCTAACATTGTTCTTGCAAGGATACATGTGTTTTTTGCTAACCTTCTGCAACATATTCTTGTGAAGTTGATGGAGAAAGCAGGATAAGACATCTAACATTTGTTTGCAGGGCTAATCATTTGCTCAAACTTTTAAATTATCCTTGTTGTTTGCATCAATCTAAGAACATAGTTTAATTAGAGGGAGTAATATTCATTGTTTGTTGTGCTTGTTTTTTTTGTGTTACCCAAAGGGAGCATTGGCCTATTTTCACTTTCCCCTTGCACTTTGTGTGAGTCTGGGGAGTAGTTGGAGACGGTTAGTGTTTTCTTTATAGTGGGACCTGCTTGGGGATTTCATCACCCCAAGGGACGATTCCAACCACACGTACCGGTGGGGTATATAAAGGGGGGAGAGCGAAAGTTATACGCCAATCCAGTCATGTCGTAATTGGTGGAGCGTCGAAGCTAGGGTGATACCTAGATAGATGTGAAGAGTTGGTCTGAGCCCTTCAGTATCTCACTGGGGTTCCCGACTCACGCTTGTGACGGGCTGGTGTTCACGATTGTGCCTCACGCACCGAGAGTATATCGAGGACTCCCTAGACACCTTGTGCATCCTAGATTAAGACCTCTTTGGCCATACCTTTAACACTAATCATAGGGTTGTGTTTTTCTTGAGAGTGTTTTCTTGTGAGAAACTAGTGAAATTTTGACAATTTGGCCTTACCATTGTCATTTTAAAGTCCTTGCCATAGTCATTTGCATCAAACCAAGTCTCTATTTTACCGTAGTGGGGCGATTATGCCCCTGTTTTTACCGCAGTGAGGCAATTACGCCCATGTTTTATTGCAGTGGAGCGATTACGCCCCTGTTTTTACCGCAGTGAGGCGATTACACCCCTGATTTACTATAGAGGGGCGAATTTGGCCTCCTGAACATCCAAGATCACCCCATTTGGGTCCTTTTAGCCTCTAAACGATCATTTAACCATTCCCATCCATTATCTCATCATCCTAAGCCTTCGTTTTGTCACTCTAAACCTCCAAAAAACCTCCATTTGATCATTTTAAACCCCCATTTTTACCATTCCAAACCTTCATCTAACCAAGTAGTCTTTCATCCCTTTCAAATCCTCCGCTCACTTGTTTCAAGTAATCTTTCATCCATTCCAAGCATCCATCTCCTCATTCTGAGAGTTTTTCATCCTTTCCTATCAATCGTTTACTCGTTTTGGGCTTTCAATCATTCATCCATTCTAAGCAATCATTAGTTTCGAGTGCTTGATCATTCATCCATTCCAATCATTTTCCCAAATCTGATTATCTATTTCCTCAATCCAATTTTCCGTAGTGGGGCGATTACGCCCCTGATTTTACCGCAGTGAGGGGATTACGCCCCTAATTTACCGCAGTGAGGTGATTACGCCCCTTATTTACTGCAGAGGGGAAAATTTTCCCTCCTGAACACCTGAAATCGCCCCGTTTGGATCTGTTTAGCCTCTAAACCATCATTTAATCATTCCCAACCATTATCTCATCATCCCAAGCCTCCGTTTTGTCACTCTAAACCTCTGAAAACCTCCATTTTATCATTCCAAACCTTCGTTTGGCCATTCCAACATCTGTTTGACCATGTAGTCTTTCATCCTTTTCAAATATTTTTCCCACTCATTTCAAGTAATCTTTCATCCATTCCAAGTATTCATCTCCTCATTCTGAGAGTTGTTCATCCTTTCCAATCAATCGTTTACTCATTTTGGGCTTTCAATCATTCATCCATTCTAAGCAATCATTAGTTTCGAGTGCTTGATCATTCATCCATTCCAATCATTTTCCCAAATCTGATCATCTATTTCCTCAATCCAATTATCCAACACCCCATTCCAATTGCCTATCTCTTCGTTTTAACAGCCCATTTACCCACTTAAAGAGTCCACCCCATTGTGGGGAAAATCTACCCTGAAAAGGGGTGAATCTGCCCCTCTAGAAGGGCACAAACGCCCCAGAAGGGGGTAGAGATGCCCCAGGAGGGTAGAAACACCCCAAGAGGGCAGAAACGCCCCAGAAGGGGGCAGAGATGCCCCAAGAGGGTAGAGACGCCCTAGGAGGGCATAGACACCCCAAAAGGGGGCAAAGACGCCCCAAGAGGATAGAGACGCCCCAAAAGAGGGTAGAGACGCCCCAGGAGGGCACAGACGCCCCTTTGTGAAAAATTTGAAAAAAACAAGCATATCTAGTGACACCAATCCCATCATATCTTTCAATCATTCTAAGCTTCAACCCAATCCTAATCTGAGCTTTAATCTAATCCCAAACTGAGCTTAACCAAAACCCTAATCTGAGGTTTAGTCATTTCAACCTTTCATTCATCCATTCTGAACAGTTATTCTCCCTTTTCAATCATCTGTTTCCCCATTCTGAGTAAACACTCATATATTTCGAACCTTCATCTATCATCTAAAACTCTGGTTCAGTCGTTCTGATCATTCATTTACTCATTCCAAGTAAACATTCATCTATTTTACACCGCATTTCATCATTTCAACCTCTCGTTCTATCATTCCAATCATCTGTTTACTCGTTCTAAGTAAACATTCATCCGTTTCACACATCCTTTCATCATTCCGAACTCTTGTTCTATCCTTTCGATTATTCGTTTACTAATTCCAAGTAAACGTTCATCCATTTCACACATCCTTTCATCATTCTGAACTCTCGTTCTATCATTCTGATCATCTGTTTACTCGTTCTGAGTAAACATTCATCCGTTTCACACATCCTTTCATCATTTTGAACTCTTGTTCTATCCTTTCGATCATCTGTTTACTCATTCTGAGTAAACATTCATCCATTTCACACATCCTTTCATCATTTTGAACTCTCATTCTATCATTCTAATCATCAGTTTACTTGTTTTGAGTAAACATTCATCCATTTCACACATCCTTTCATCATTCTGAACTACTGTTCTATCCTTTCGATCATCCGTTTACTCATTCCGAGTAAATGTTCATCCATTTCACATCCTTTCATCATTCTGAACTCTCGTTCTATCATTCTAATCATTTGTTTACTTGTTCTGAGTAAACGTTCATCCATTTCACACATCCTTTCATCATTCTGAACTATTGTTCTATCCTTTCGATCATCCGTTTACTCATTCCGAGTAAACGTTCATCCATTTCACACATCCTTTCATCATTCCAAACTCTCGTTCTATAGTTTCGATCATCTTTTTACTCATTCTGAGTAAACATTCATCCATTTCACACCACCTTCAATCATTTCAAACTCTCATTCTACAATCCCGATCATTCTTCTACTCGCTTCAAGTAATCTATCATTCATTCTGAGCCTTCATCTTCTCATTCTAAGAATCATTCATCTGTTGTGAGCAGTTATTTACTTGTTCTGAGTAGTCATTCATCTATCCCAACCAATCGTTTTCTCATTTTGAGTATTTCTTCATCCATTTCTCCAATCAAATCATCATTTCCCCCATCCAAATCCCTTGAACTTCGTCTTGGGTTATTATCCAAATTGACCTAAGTGTCTAATCTGATCGTCCTCATCAACATTTTCTTAGGATTTTCATCCATCCTAAGTTAATCATCATCGTTGGCCCAATCAATTCACCTTCAATCTCAAGGTGGATTCGGTGCTACAATCATCCATTTATCCTTTTATCGGATCAATCAGTATCCTAAGTCATCTAAGATAATCTCTGAATAGGATTTGTAGCCTCTTTCGTCATCTTATCCTATCCATCAGACAATCTTAGCAATCATCGATCGATCCAATCCAATCACATCACCTTCGGCCTAATCAATATGCTTCCATCTCGAAGCAGATTTGGTTTCGATCGTCCAAATCAATCCCATCACATCATCCAATCATCCTAATCTGAGCTTCAATCCAATCCAAATATGAGCTTAACCTAAATCCTAATTTGAGCTTTAGTCCACTTCCATCCCAAATCATTGACCCATCCTCTTTATCCTTTCACCATCATGAATCCTTATCCTCCATCAATAGTGGTCAAGGGAAACCCTAATTACATTGACAACAATAACGAAAGTCTTGTCAATCAAGAGGAATATGACATAGATTCCCTTGACACTATCATTGCTAGTAAGCTTTATCCACCCACTTTCCAAAATCCAATCACCCTTTCGAGTTATCCTGTTATGTCTTCATCCATGCCTAATCATGTTGCTTATGCTACCTTTGACAAGCGATATCCATCATATCCATCATACCCTTCATCTACATCATCCTCTTATCCAACACCCACATTGTCTTATCCTAGTATACCATCTCAATACCCCTATCCTAATCCCCCATCCACATCCTCCTATCTAAATCCTTCATCCGCATATACCCACTACCCTAATCTTCCATGCCAATCTACTCACTCTAATCCTACATTCGTACCTTCGTATCCTAATCCAACATCCACATCAACTTATCCTAATCCCACATCCACAGTTCAATATCTCCATCTACCACCCACATCCTTGTGTCCTAATTCACCATGCCAATACCCCTATCTTAACCCTTCACCTAATCCCCCATCTTCCCATTCCTGCATCCAATCCCATTCCCCTATCTAATCCTAGCCCACCAATCCCTAGTCCTAATCCCCCACTAATCCATAAACCTTCATCCACTCCTACCACACCATCTCATCCTAGAGTATGCAAGTCTCTCATTTCAGAAGTTCTCCAAGGACTTATAACAAAGAAGACATCTCCCACTCCACACATTGTAGTTGTGGAACCATGCCATCCCAACCCATCATCCATGGTCGTTAGTGACGAGACCCTTCTCCATCCAACACCTATCATTGATGATACCATCACATCCTCTGAATCCATTGAACCCCCATCCCCTACCATCACATCCTCTGAATCCACCGAGTCCCCATCTCCTACCATCACATCCTCTGAATCTACTAAGTCCCCATCTCCTACCATCACATCTACCAAATCCATTGAACACCCACCTCCTACTCCGAGCCATCGAACCTATCGACGACACCCAAATCCAATCCACTTCTTCCACTCCTAGTATCCATTCCCAGGAATATTTTGAATCCTCCATCCTTCCATCTTCCCCACTTGAAGAGTCCCCCCATAACTCCATTATCATGCCTCTCGCACACGATGAGTCATGCCAAGAGCTTGATCCAAAGCATGCCAACATATCCCCTCCTCTAGATCAAGATCCTACCATCCCATCTAGTCTACCGCAAGATCACAGTCCCCATCCATTCCATCCTGTGATCCTCTTGAGATTCAAGATTCTACTGCTCCATCCATCTCCATTGCATATTGCTACCACAAAATCAGATCCCATCCCCTAAAATACCACCCATCCAAATGCTGCTATTCCATCATCTCCTTCTCAGGATCCCCCATCATCGCCTAAAAATGCTATCCCCACACCGCTTGCATATCCCCTTGGTCCTCTCACATTCCTCCATGGTGGTCTCTTCGGAGAATAAAAAAAAGCATATACACCAACCCTCCTCTTCCACCTAATAATGAACTTGCATCATTCTTCCAGAATAACAAAAATCTTGTCCTAGATCGAATGCTCAAGAGAATGAACTATCAAGGAAAAGGTTTAGGCCTTCATGAGCAAGGTATTATAGAGCCCATCCAAGCTAAATAACATTTGTATATGCAAGGTCTTGGATGTACTACTCATGACTCACAATCTAAAAATGTTGGTACAACCTCTAGACGTCCTCAACAAGCCTCTTCCAAAATAAATATAGGCTCTTTCCATCGCTCCACCAAATCATATGTTGCCATCCCTCCTCCTCTATCGTATCACCTCAAAACCACTGTCCATATTCCTCCTTCATCTGCTCCATCCATTTTGGGTCCTTACATCCCTCCATCTACCATCTCCAATCCTCCATCTACCGTGCCCATGTTTCCTCCAGGTCCTACATCTATTTTGGGCTCCTATATCCTAAAATCACCTCCTCTGTCTCATCTTATCCATCCCTTCATCCATTCATCACCTATCCATCTCATCCATCATAAACATCCCTCTCACATACCCCATTGTCAGGATCAACAAAGGCACTTACCTAAACATCCTCCATCTACACATAATCCCCATCCTCCTATCCCCATCACTCCATATCATCCATCTCCTCACACCCATCCCATTGCTACTAAAAGAACTTTGGCTGTTAAAGAAAAAATGCATAAATCCAAGCATCCACATGAATCTACGGCTCCCCATGTGCCCTCTAAAAGACATGGTGAAGAAAAGAAAAATCTAAATATACATCAAATCCATAGACCACAAAGACCCACCAAAGCAAAGATCAAAACCATGTGGATCCCAAAGAAAAAATATGCAATGCAATCAAATGAAAAATCTATAAGAACATCCAAAGTTGCTAATCCAAAAGCTAATCATACACCCCTTTCATCTCCTAAGTCTGTTTTTGGGTCCTTATGTCCTGAAATTCACCATTCCATCTCCTCCGTTATCCCCACATTCTACATCCCTTAATCCTCTTATCTTTTCACATCCACCACCACATGTGCCAATGTTGGTCCTGAACACATATCCCCATCACATATCCCCCCCATCATTCCATCCATACCCTTTGCAACATCCCATCCATTATCCCATGTATCTCCCCTCTCAAATCCCTCTTGCATAATCCATTTATCATAATAAGGTTGTACCAACATCCAACAATCACTTCAAACATGGGCTCTTAATACCTCATATAGAGCTTGATGCTTGAGTCCTTCATCCATATCCTTATCATTTATCTTCTAAATTCCCTTATCCACATCCTTATCCTTATCCATTTTCATCCCCCTACTATCCAAAAATTCAAAAATTTGAAAAAAATGTCAACAAAATAAATAGTAAAGAGAAATAATTCGTCCAATGGTGAAAACTTGGCAAAAAAATGCCTTGGATAAGTACCATAATGAAAACCTGGCAAACATGCATCATGAATAAATCCCCATCTGCACTTGGGGGCAGCTTCCTGATATGCATTCCCTCCATCCGCTATGCTTCCAGCTATGCACCCATTTTCTTGTTATCCATCATCTTCATAAATCCCCTCCATCCCACCTATCTTCTACATCCTACCATCATATCCCATTTATCTCTCATCCCTCCATCCTTCTTGTGATCTTGATCAAAATATGGGCACCTATCTATGCATGCTTTGGACATCTCTTGGTATACATTCCCTTCATCCATGCTCTATCATATTCCTTAGTTACCCATCCTATCCTAATCTAGTTATCTCCTTTATCTTCCCATCTACTTGTCTTCAATCCCTCATGCCTCCTCATATATGACATATCTAGAATGGGGGCATTTGCTTCCTTTGTGACATAGTCCTTGGAGACTTCCATCTATCCTAGCATCCCTTTCATCTCCCAATCCTTATGTCCCTATCCATCTATCATAGCATCCCTCCCATCTCCCCATCCTTATCTTCGTATCCATCTATCCTAGCATCCCTTTCATCTCCCAATCCTTATATTCCCATCCATCCAAACAATCTATCCCATCCCCCATCCCTATCATATATCTTTATCCAATCTTCCATCTTTATCCTCATCTCATCTCATCCCATCTCACAATCCCTTGTCATTGGTATCTAGCTATAGGCCTCCCCCCATGCAACCCAATTCCATTTATCTCATCGTCATCACCCCTGCTTCTCTTGCACATCTTTCCAATCTCCTATCACTTTCATCACTCATCTATCTATCATATCATCCTCCCAAGTCATTTTAATGCTTTGGATAACTATCCCATCCCTGAGCTTTATGTGATCATCATCATCCTATCCAATCCAACAGGTCTATCCTATCTTGTCGTATCGGTCCCATCTTTTTATCCACTTATCCTATCATCTTATCATCCTTTATCCATCATTTACCTTTGGTCTTGTCGAACTACGTTGCCTCTACGCTTTCACGTAGGCAAGGTCGATCATTTGATCCGCCCCCAGGGTTCCATCATCGATCTTCATTGTCCACTTTTCCCTTCTATCATCTAGCATCGGTCTTTCTACTTTTTCCATCCACTCCTTTATTATTAGTCTTTTCTTTTGTCCCTTTGATCCTTGTCATCTGTCATCAGTCTTCATCGTCCTCTTTCTACTTTTATCCACAGTCAGTCGACAACCTTTTATCGAACTATGAGGGCTCTACGCTTTCACGTAGGTAAGGATAATCTTTGATCGACCCCCAAGCCCCTAGGTTTTTAGGGTGTATCAGTATCATGTCTTGTCTTCCTTGTGTCATGTCATCAAACTATGCCCTTATCTAGCCAGTTCTTCACAAATGAGACCCACTTGTATCAACAAATCCAATCAGTTTTGAATATCCTACAACATATCGATCTTTTAGCTTAGTATCCATCATCAGTCTCAACATGATGCATCCTTCCTAACAAACCTCATCAATACCATCTATCCCCTTGATCCTATGGCAAAGGACATTTGAAATTGATTGTGATCTTTTGATGCTTTTGGCTTTTGTTTATCATTTGAGCTCCCTATCATCACTTGTCAAGGCTGTCATAATCCATCATATTATGGCGTGTTTTGATTGGTCCACATAGGGGCATATCTTGCTCTTTTGTTTGATTGTGTCTTCTTGGTTTTTCCACGTAGTACCCACCAAGATCCCTGAGGTCTTGTGTTATGCTGGGACATCCTTTTGTGCTTGTGGTTATCTCAATACCTGGCCTGACCAAGGTCTTTGTGACTTTGGGGTGTTGGGATAGCCTTCTTGTCTGTTGTGTTTGTTTTATGCATTAGACACTAATTCACCTTGGTTCTTCATACCTTGGCATCTTGTGTCTTATGCTATAGCAAAAATCAGTGCTTTGAAGATGGAAAATTGCATTAGGATTGCATTTCATTTTCCATTCTATTGTCTTGCATGTATCCCCCCATCTATTCATCCTTCATCCTTATCTCACATCTCTATCCTATCCCCATCCATTCTATTTAGCCTGAATCATCTAATCATATCCTTGGTCTTGTTCTCAGTCTTGTTACAAGCATGGATCCAATCCCACTCCTCCTCATCATCATCATCATCATCATCATCATCATCATCATCATCACATTTTATTCTTCCATATCCCTTTGGTGTTGTTTTGGGATGTATCATTCCCTCATCAACAACACTTTTGTCAACATCATCAGGAGTTATTCTTCCCTATCCTTTAGTGGTGTTTTTGGATGTACCCTTCCCTTATCAATACCACTCAATGGGATGTATCCTCCCCTATCTTTGTGATTTATTGACAACACTCCATCCATCCTCACCCCCTTTTGGCTTGTACCTTGACTGGGGCAACATCATCTTCGTCTCTACATCCATTTTTGTTTCCCAACCTCCTGGCGCCTTTTCATCCTCTCTTACCCATCACCTTGCATCATCTTTCTCATCTCCCCTTGCATCACATCATCTATTTCGAGAGCACACATGTGTTCTCTTCAACCCGCATGTCCTCTCAAGGGGGCATCCTCAATCCCTACTCTTCATCTTCACCCCCATCATCTTTCTTCCTAGTCATCCCTTTGATGACTAGGGCATCTTTTCCAATCTAACCATCTCCTTTTGGGTTCTATATTTTAATATTCTTTGAAATGATACTACTTCGTAACACCATCTCAAAGAGGGGCAAAATGTAGACATCCAAATTTGGACACTTAATTTATCCAAATTTATCACTTTTCATCTAAACATCCTCTTATCCGAGTTAATTAAGTAATATTACTATTATTTAATTAATATCTTTAATTCTGCCAATCCTTGAGGTATTTAATTAATAATTAAATACCTTACTCTCCTTAATCCTCTTTTCATCAAATAAATTAAATAAATATTACATTTATTTAATTCCTCACATGTCATTTTCATCTAATCCTAATCCATTTCCTAATCTCTTCATTAAGGATGTGCACATGCCTAATCCTTGATTAGGATGTGTCACATCCTCCAACTTTTGCAAGTTGGCTTTTAATCCTAATTAACCCATAATTATCCTCTAATTACTGATTAGTCAAACCTAATTAGTACCTTGGTCAACTCTCCCCATCTCCCAAGGAATTTTTAATTCCTTTTTATTCACCCTAGGCTCCTTTCTTCCCCATGTGAATTTTTAATTCACTTTTATTCCTCCTAGAATCCCTTTTTCCCATACATCTTCTAAAACCTTTGACTTGTCACATCAAGTCACATGTGACAAATTCTCACCTTTTGGGAACCTTGTCTTATCCACCAAATTCTTCCAATCATTGTGAATTTTTAATTCACTTTTATTCACCCAAGATTCTTCCCATCTCCATAAGTACTTGGAAGGTACTTGTCCTTCCTCCACATCATGTACCTCCCTTCCACATCATCTACACATCATCTCACCCTTAGCCATCTCACATTCCACATGTCAAGATGTGAGGGCTTGTGAGTTCTCAACTCACCTTAGCCCTTCATCTTGGCCTTGTTGGATAAATCCCAACCATTGAATTCAAGTTTCTCTATAAATACCCCCTCCTCTAAGGCAAAAAAAAACACTTAGCCATTTTACAACTACATGCTGCCAATTTGTATTCTCAAGCATCCACCATCATCTAGCTATCAATTGTAATCATTTTGCATAAGTTGATCTTGCATTTTAGTCACTCAGGAGGTCATCTAAGGAGCACACAAAGTCATCCAAATCAAGGGCCAACCAAGGATTCTCCAATAGCAAGGAAGGTATAATCATTTGCATCTTGTTTTATCTACTTTCCTTCTTGTTTTATCACTCTTTAGGCTAATCTTGAAGTGTCCTTAGTCTTTTATCATTCACATTTTTAGTTATTTTGCACAGTAGAGTAGGGTAAAATTCCAAGGTACACACATAGTAACAGTGGTTGACTTTGTAGATAACTACACTCTACATCCACAACGTGAGGTACAATCACAATATTACAACTCCACACAGGTTTCAATATTTGTACACATAGCATTCATTTATATAGCTAATAGTACAGAGGACCAAATGAAGGTATTGAGGGAGTATCACTTTTATATTAGTGATGATCATACACATTCTCTAGAGTTTGTGCAAGGTTACTTCCAGATGTTCTATAGTGATTTGGCTTAGAGGGGCATAGCATACAGTCGACGTATAATATGGTTGGATAAATGTGTAGTATAGTTCAAGAACTCTTGCATGTTCTGTTGGTTGAGTAGGGTGCATGTCATTATAGGTGTACAACATATGTGGAACTAACAAAGATGGAATCATCAGTCGACTTTGACCACGTATCAGATCTAGTTCAACCAGGTAATATATTTGCTTGCTTAGTTTTTGAAATTCTATATTGTTATTTTACTTTCTATTGTATTCATAATGTTGACTAATTTCAAGAGATTTGTTGCACATATCAATGCAGGGCATATTTATCCAGTTATTGTAGATGAAGACAACAAAGAGGGAAAAAACTATTACTTGTGTCATTGTGTTGAGGCCAAAAAGAAATTGGAGGCCCCAGTTATAAATGGAGAAAAAATTGAATACCCTACATGCTTAGTTGTTTTTACTGGAACGTGGCTTAGAAGGTACCCACATAAGAGTGTTAAACATTGGTTGTTTTAGGACTTTGAAATTCATCATAAGATTCTTCATTACTCGAACCTTGTCATGGCATCCAATGTTTGTTTGACCAAATATGGGGTAGACCTTTGAACAAGACCTTGTGGAAGGTCTGTGAGTCTGACCATGAGGCAATACTTGACACAATAAAGAGTAGAGCAGACCCAGATGGTTTGTTGGATTAATTTGTATGTATGCACATCAATTCTTATTAATTTATACTTGTATGCAAATTAATTTGTTTGATGCCAATGCTAACATCTTCATTTACTTTGCCTATTTGCAAGTAACCTACTAAAAATTGATTGGTGTCCTCTTGCAAAATAAAGATTTATGAGGCATCAAAGAGAATCTTAGATAGAAAAGCAATGTAACATCCTTATTTTGATGATCTTGATAAATCTCAATTATGATTTTAAGCCATTACAAAAGTGTGTGTGAAACTTGGTGAGGGAATTTCAAGTTCTTTATTTGAATTTAACCTTATCATGAGCACCTATTATGTGGACATTATAAGAGCATCTCAAATTTCAAGTTATTCTATTTATGAGTGATGTGTGCAATAGGTATCTTGGAACTCCCAATGAAGATGTATAACCAAGAGTGAGTAAGTTGAGAGACTGGCATGCCTATCTGTAAGTTTTTTCCATCTATTTTCATTTTATTTCCATTTTGGATGATCTTTCTTTTTCTTTTACTTTGTGTATTTGTAAGTAAACTACTAAATATTGATTGGTCTCTCATTGCAGAAAATGCTAATTTATGAGCCATCAAAGAGAATCTCAGCCAAAAAAGCAATGCAACATCCTTATTTTGATGATCTTGAGAAATCTCAATTATGATTTGAAGCCATTATAAAGGAGTGTGTGAAGCTTAGCGAGGGAATCTCAAGTTACTCAATTGAAGTTAACGTGCTCATGAGCACCTATGATGTAGACATTTAAAGAGAATATCGAATATATGAGTGACATTGTAAAAGATCTGTGAGAATGAAGTACCTAAGGCATTGTAATGAGATTTACTAAAATATTGAAAATTTGGAGTTCATGTTTGGTGCAAGAGCACCTTGTTTTCTAAATGTCTTCAATAGGAAAATTTGTAAAATTTGAATTTTCAAATGTAAACAATGTGAAAAAGGCCATGTGAAGGTCATATGTAATGTATTCAAAGTCTCAAAAAAGTCATTAGGTGATTAGAGAAGTGATATTGCACAAAAGTTGTCATTTGGTGTAAAAATGTAAAACTTGCATTACTTGCACAATTGCAAAATTAGTAAATAAAGGATGATGTTTTATGTATTTGCAACACTTTTCTTTTTTTGTTTCAAGCTTGTGTGGATTGTACAACACCTTATATTTTGATTGTTAATTACTTTTCTTCAAAGCAAGAAGTTAGGTAACTTTTGAAAGTATTTTGAAGTCTTTTAACTCAAATTTGAGGAAATAAGAACAATTTTATCATAACTTCTCAAATGATTTTACAAAAATATGACTGATCTAGATACCCATTATTGAGTTATAACACATACTTCAAAATCAATAGTGACCATATTGGAACACGTGCATCAAAAATGACCTTCTTTGTTGGCTTAATTACACTAACTAGACCTAATTTACAAATGAACATACATTTAAACATTCAACAACCCCCTGAACTTGTTGGGGAAGCAATTCTCATGTATCCAAACCAAATCCACAATTTTTCTCAGGATAAACTCACTCCACCATGCCAAACCACAAAGCCCTTATTTTATGCTAGTATGAGGAGGTTTATTGAAAGGAATGGTTCCACACCTTACCAGAACATGCCACCGCCTTAGACCTTCAAATCGCTTGCAAAAACTCAAAATACAATCACCCAACCTCTACATGCAGTATTTTATCAAACCCTAGGGTGAAACCTCATTTTTCATGCCCTTTTCCATCAAAATCTACAAGGGCAGCAACTCAGATACCGTGATGCTTAGAAACCTCTCATTTGATCCTACGAGATCACGTTGGGCCCCTCTACAAAAAAATCTCTCATTTTTCTCTATCTTGGAGTGGTTTTTCCGTGGTGGCAAATTTTCACTTGATGGAAAAAGTGTCAAATGCAAGCAGTGCAAAGTTGCAAAGTGTTGCAACTTTCGTTCTACAACTCATGTGACTATACAAACTATTCTAACATGTCTAAATAGATATTTTTACACTAGGAATGGTCATCTTTCACACCCAAACACGCAGAATCACTTTGAGCTACGTTCAACCAAATCAATCCCTTAAGAGTCCAAAGTGCAAAATAGTTGCAAACTTCAACATGTTGTTACTCAAATACCGTGATACTTAGAAACTTCTCATCTAATCCTATGTAATAAAATTGGGCCCCTCTACAATAACCTCTCTCAATTTTTGTTATCTTAGAGTGGTTTTACCATGGTAGCAAATTTTCACTTGATGAAAAAAGTGTCAAATGCGAGTGAAAAGTTGCAAAGTGGTGCAACTTTCATTCTACAACTCGTGTGACCAAACAGACTATTCTAATGTGTTTAAATATATATTTTTACACTAGACATGGTCCTCTTTCACACCCAAATATGCAGAATCACTCTGAACTACGTTCAACTCGAACGATCCCTTGAGAGTCCAAAGTGCAAAATGATTGCAAACTTCAACATGTTGTTACTCGAATACTGTGATGCTTAGAAACTTCTCGTTTGATCTTATGGAATCAAATTTTGCCCCTCTACAATAACCTCTCTCAATTTTTTTTATCTCAGAGTGGTTTCCCCATGGTAGCAAATTTTCACTTGATGGAAAAAGTGTCAAATGCGAGTGAAAAGTTGCAAAGTGGTGCAACTTCCGTTCTACAACTTGTGTGACTACACTGACTATTCCAACGTGTTTTAATAGGTATTTTTACACTAAGCATGGTCCTCTTTCACAACCAAATATGAGGAATCGCTCTAAACTACGTTCAATTGGATCGATCCCTTAAGAGTCCAAAGTGCAAAATGACTGCAAACTTCAACATGTTTTTACTTAGATACTATGATGCTTAGAAACTTCTCATCTAATCCTATAGGATCATGTTGGGCCCCTCTAGAAAAACCTCTCTCAATTTTTGCTATCTCGGAGTGGTTTTCCCGTGGTGGCATATTTTCACTTGATGGAAAAAGTGTCAAATGCAAACAGTGTAAAATTGCAAAGTGGTGTAACTTTCATTCTGTAACTCGTATGACCACCTGTATTGTTCCAACATGTCCGAATAGGTATTTTTATGCTAGGAATGGTCCTTTTTCATACCCAAACATGCAGAATCGCTATGAGGTACGTTCAACTGGGTCAATCCCTTAAGAACCCAAAGTGTAAAATGGCTACAAACTTCAACATGTTGTTACTTAGATACCATTATGCTTAGAAACTTCTCGTTTGATCCTATGAGATTTTGTTAGGCCCCTATATAAAAACCTCTCTCATTTTTTGCTATCTTGGAGTGGTTTTCCTATGGTGGCCTATTTTCACCTGATAGAAAAAGTGTCAAATGCAAACAATGCAAAGTTGTAAAGTGGTGTAACTTTCATTCTACAACTCGTGTGACCACACAGACTATTCCAATATGTCTAAATAGGCATTTTTACACTAGGCATGGTCCTCTTTAACACCAAAACATGTGGAATAGCTCCAAGCTACGTTCAACCGGATTGATCCCTTAAGAGTCCAAAATGCAAAATGACTACAAACTTCAACATGTTGTTACTCAGATACCATGAATCTTAGAAAATTTTTGTTTGATCCTATGGGATCAAGTTGGGCCTTTCTACAATAACCTCTCTTGGTTTTTGTTATCTTAGAGTGGCTTTCTTATAGTAGCAAATTTTCACTTGATGGAAAAAATGTCAAATGCAAGCAGTGCAAAGTGGTCCAACTTTTTTTTTGTAACTCATGTGACCACATGGACTATTTCAATGAATCCAAATAGGTATGTTTACACTAGGAATGATCCTCTTTCACACCCAAACATGCAGAATCACTTTGAACTACGTTCAACCGGATTGATTCCTTAAGAGTCCAAAGTGCAAAATGGTTGGAAACTTCAGCATGTTGTTACTCGGATACTGCGATGCTTAAAAAATTCTCATCTATTACTATGGGATTATGTTGGGCCCCTATACAAAAACCTCTCTCAATTTTTGCTATCTCAAATTGGTTTTCCCATGGTTGCAAATTTTCACTTGATAGAAAAAGTGTCAAATGCAAGCAGTGCAAAGTTGCAAAGTGGTGTTACTTTCATTCTGCAACTCATGTGACCACACAAACTATTCCAATGCATCCAAATAGGTATTTTTATGCTAATAATAGTCTTCTTTCACACCCAAACATGTGGAATCGCTTCGAGCTATGTTCAACTAGATCGATCCCATAAAAGTCCAAAGTGCAAAATGGCTACAAACTTCAACATGTTGTTACTCAGATACCATGATGTTGAGAAACTTCTCATCTAATCCTATGGGATTGTGTTGGGCCCCTCTACAAAAATATCTCTCAGTTTTTGCTATCTTAAAGTAATTTTCCGATGGTGGAAGATTTTCACTTGATGGAAAAAGTGTCAAATGCAAGCAGTGCAAAGTTGCAAAGTGGTGCAACTTTCGTTCTACAACTCGTGTGACCACACAAACTGTTCCAACACATCTGAATAGGTATGTTTATGCTAGGAATGGTCCTATTTCACACCCAAATACGCAGAATCGCTCTGAGCTACGTTCAATCAAATCGATCCCTCAAGAGTTCAAAGTGCAAAATGGTGCAAACTTCAGCATGTTGTTACTCGGATACCGTGACACTTAGAAACTTCTTGTTTAACCCTATAGGATCATATTGGGCCCCTCTACAATAACCTCTCTCATTTTTCACTATCTCAAAGGAATTTTCAATTGTTGAAAAATTTTCACTTGGTGAAAAAGTTGTCAAATGCAAGTAGTTGAAAGTTGCAAAGTGGTGCAACTTTCGTTCTACAACTCATGTGAGCTTACAAACTGTTCAAATGCATCCAAATGGGTATTTTTATGCTAGTAATGGTCTTCTTTCACACCAAAACACGCGGAATCATTCCGAGCTATGTTTAACTAGCTTGATCCCTTTAGGGTCCAAAGTGCAAAACTAAAGAAAACTTTGACGGGCTATTAATCAGAAACCGTGACACTTATGAACTCTCTATTTGAGCCTAAAGGATTGCATTGGGCCCCTCTAAAATAACCTCTCTCAGTTTTTATTATCTCAGAGTCATTTTCCTATGGTGTCTAATTTTCACTTGATAGAAAAAGTGTCAAATGCAAGCAGTGTAAAGTTGCAAAGTGGTGCAACTTTCATTTTGCAATTCATATGACCAAACAAACTATTCCAATGCATCCCGATAGGTAGGTTTATGCTAGGCATGGTCCTCTTTCATACCCAAACACGTGAAATTGTTATGAGCTACGTTCAATTGGCTTGATCTCTTATGATGGCATGCAAAACAATCGAAAAAATAAACACACACAATAGTTGAGAGGTCTAATTTTTCCACACAAAAAGTGTATGATCATTGGTGCAGAGCACCTTGTTCCTCCATTTGATGAAGAAGTTCTAGTTCAATGGTTTTAGTCATGATAATGTCAAATAAGGCCATGATAGGCCATTTTGTAATCTTTCTTTTAGTTTTGAGTTAGTGTGGGGTCATTTGAGTCAATTATGTAAGTACGATAAGGAGTATGAATAAAAAATAGCATTGGTAAAGGCATTGGAAGATATTACTAACGTTGCCCCTCTTGAAAATTCAAAATTTAGGCCTTAAAAGCAAGGCTAAACAAGGTGAAAAGAAGAAATTGCTTGAGAATAAGTTAGAATAGGTTGGAAATAGGGTGAAGTAGTGGAATTTGACGTGTTCAAAATGTCTACAAGGACAAGGGAGGTCAAAAGTATGTTATGTCATGATGCCCTAGTTGGGAAAAGAGGGGTTTTGAATAAAAAGAGAGGTTTGAGGGAGTAAAAGTGGGTAAAGTTAGGGGGAAGCATAATTTGGTGGTCAATTAAGTTTGTGCAAGAAGAATGAAGAGTGTTGGAAGAGGTTTTGAGGTTGTATGAGGTTTGGATATGGGGTTTTCAATAAACCATAGTGAAATTTGAGAAAAGTGAGGGTTTAGAGGATAGTGGGGTTAAAGGGCCAATCACACCCTAAAAAATTATGGATTTTGTGGATTTGCAGATAGGTAAATGTTGCCCAATGGTGTTTTGCAATTGGAATAGTGATTGAGAGGGTGTTACTTTGTTAAATAGACCTATTTGGGGGTAAATAGGTCTAGGACAACATTGAGTCCATTTCTTATTTGTATTATAAATTATAACTTGTTTTCTCTCGAGTCCATTTCCTATACAAGAAATAATATTGCAAAAAGTTGACATATAAATATTTCGACGTGTTTATATGGTGACAGATCAAGAACATAACAATTCATTTTGCACTATCAAGATTATGTTGTGAAAATGTTTAAAGACTAATCAAGATAAATGTTTGTATGATAATGTGTCAAGAAGTTAACTACTTCATCTACTCTGAATATTGTGTTTTACAAGTGTTGTGAAGATTATGTATCCTTTGGTTAATTGAGTTGTTCCGATCAAAGGATTAAATATATTGGAATATTTTTATGAATCATTTCATGGAATACTAATTGAAAGCATGTTTTTTTCTTTTAGATAAAGTTGTTTAGCATCAATTAATTAATATTCAAGACAAACCATGAAGGACAACAATGATCAATGCTAGGGATAACCAATTAATAAGTATACACGTGAATAAGTAAGCATGTACATGCGAATAAGGGAAGCACAAGTACTCATAAACATGTAAGCCTTGAAGTATACACACGAATACATAGAATATACAAATTAATACAAAGTATATGCACATAAATACAAGGTATACTCATGAAAACACGTAAGTCGCAAAGTATACATTGGCATATGTTGATGTGTTTTTTATGCACTTCTCAACATAGGTAATGCATAGGTGCACTACCTCTCTTGAAAGACAATCTTCCACAATTAGATTGCAGAACACTATCCCAAGGTCTCTAATATCAGGTCCTGACAGTGCTTGGAATACTCAGTTTTTTCATGTGATTTGCTAGAATCACAAGGCGGACTTACGAATGAGTTACAAAGCATGGGAAGTTGGATTTGTAAATGGAGTTCTTAAGATGGGAGAGTTGTTGTGCATTTTCTATAGGTTCAAACAACAGTCTTGAACTCCATTTAATCATTGGATTTGGATTTACAATGTGCAATGAACCTTAGCATAGGTCACTCATTTAAAAAAAAAGGAAAAAGGGCAGGGAAGAGAGATGGTTCCTAGATTTGAAACTATGAATGAACAGTAATCATGGAGGCTACTACAATAGACAAACTCCCTAAAAATAAGTTTTGCTTGACCAAGAGAACCTACAGCTACACAAAACTTGTGCAATCTTCTAAGGACTGCAGATTTTCAAATTACACACACACACATCATGCACATGTAATTGAACTAAGTTGCAGAAATGAAGTAAAGAGCTCAGACTAGCTTTGCAAAGTGACTCATCATCAATGAACCACAAAAAGCATGAGCTAGAAAGTCGTCAAATACTGAAACAACAATCGCCATCACCATTTCCATTCAAGAAACTAAGACCTAAGTTAATAGGGAAGTTGAACCATGCATACATAAAGAGAAAACTCAAAAGGAACACCCATAAATCATGCAATGTTGCTTTTTATTGCTGCAGAATGTCTTTACATCAGTTCTCCAACCCTTACAAATGAGGGGAAAGCCCCTATTTATAGTTTTGCAAAGCCCAAATGAATGGCTAAGATTAATTCACAATGAGTGGCCCAAATTTGATTTACATTATGGTTTCACCTACCCCACAATATTCAGCAATTAAAAATGCATTCCTTGTCTTTTCTCTATTTTGTCATCTAGTTCCTAGGTTGTGTAGCAGTTTTGTCATTTAGTTGATTACCCTTTTCACTGTAGCAGAAACTGTCTGAAAGCTTCCCTCTTACTTGATGTGTTTGCAGTGTTCTTCCTTGGATCAAATGAGTCTGTTGATGATTGGCACCAATGGATTGGTTGCCCCTAATTCGGGGGGATAGGTCATCATCATCCGGTGAAAAGTAGGACAGCTCCCTCATGCTCTCTTCAAGACCACCCCCATGCATTTTTGTCATTGAATTCCTTGGCACATGCCTTCTTCTAACGCTAACCCTGTTGGTGGGTGCTAGGGGGAGAGGCGAACATGAAATGAATGGTAACAGGAGTGATGCACTTTTCCTTGTTCAGTTTTCTCAATGGGTCTCTTTGACAGACCTATGGTAGGCTTCTTGAATCCTGCATACATGAAGTGTCATAAGTGCTTTCATACACAAATCGAGGAAAACATTAGTCAAATCTTGCAAAATCCTTGTTAGATCCATCCATGCATCATCAAAAGATCATAATATTCATATTTGGAGCTCATTTGGACAATAAACATTAATGCAGGCCCAAAGGGGTGGGCAACGAACGAGGGACAACAAATCAGAAGGGAAGTTCCCGGACCTCACAAAACATAGAAAAATTGATATTTTTCAATTATAGTGCATGGGAAAAGGGGAAGGAAGAGTTCCCAAAAAAACTTCCTTAAGATTGGACTCATTTGAAAAAAACTGGAAGCTTGGAAAGGGAAAGCTAGAGGGTCACCCCCCTTTTGAAAAGGTAATGAGCACACGGCGACCCAGAAGGAAAGTACCAGATGACGACTGAGGGGCAGAGTCCTGGAAACAACCATGGAGGGGCCGAGTTCTGGAGGCCAGGTCGCTGGGGCTCCACGGATGTTCAAAACGACCATAGAGGGATGGAGTCCTAGAAACAGCCACAGAGGGACTGGGTTGCCAAGGCTCCATGGATGTTCAAAATGGCCACAGAGGGGTGGAGTCCTAGAAATGGACAAGGAGGGGTCGGGTCCCAGAGGCCGGGTTGTCGGGGCTCCATGGATGTTCAAAATGGCCACGGAGGGACAGAGTTTCAAAAACAGCCACAGAGGTATAGAGTTCCAAAACCACTGAAACTTAATGGAATGTTGACAAAACCTTGGCAGTTCACTTAGGCACCACAAACACATCCCAAATCCACCAAAACTTTATCCCCAAAGTCAAAAATGTGGAAAGTGGACCGACAGGGGTCCACAAATGTTTCCAAAATAGCCAAAGTGGGTGGGAGCTCTAGAGGGAAAGTTTTGAAACCATCGAAACTTAATGAAACATTGATGAAACCTTGGCAGTTCACTTAGGCACCATGAACACATCCCAAATCCACCAAAAAGTTATCCCCAAAGTCAAAAATGTGGAAAGTGGACTGTCGGGGGTCCACAGATGTTTCCAAAATAGCCAAAGAGGGAGGGAGTTCCAGAGGGAAAGTTCTAAAACCACTGAAACTTAACGGAACATTGACAAAACCTTGGTAGTTCACTTACACACCACAAACACATCCCAAATCCACCAAAAAGTTATCCCCAAAGTCAAAAATGTGGAAACCGGACTGGCGGGGGTCCACAGATGTTTCCAAAACAACCAAAGAGGGAGGGAGTTCCAGAGGGAAAGCTCTGAAACCACCGAAACTTAATGGAACATTGACGAAACCTTGACAGTTCACTTAGGCAACACAAACACATTCCAAATCCACCAAAAAGTTTCCCCCAAAGTCAAAATTGTGGAAAGCGGACCGTCAGGGGTCCATGGATGTTTCCAAAATAGCCAAAGAGGGAAGGAGTTCCGGAGAGAAAGTTCTAAAACCACTGAAACTTAACGAAACATTTGTGAAACCTTGGAAGTTCACTTAGGCACCACAAACACATCCCAAATCCACCAAAAAGTTTCCCCCAAAGTCAAAAATGTAGAAACCGAATCGAGTGATCAGGAACCAAGTTAGTAGGAACAAGACAAAAGGCAGAAAAGGTATGGGAAACTTTATTTCTCCCCAGACTTGAATACCCCAAGTAGGTGAATTTGATCATTTGAAGGCACATGGCCAATTTGGGCTTTAAAAATGGGGCACGCAAAACAAGACAGGAGCAAAGCAGCCTGTCGGAAGTAAAAAAAAGGGGTCCCTGCCTACGACGGGGCGTGTGTACAAAACATGCACAACAAAATACACGTATGTCACAAAGTATACACGTAAGTTGTAAAACATACACTTGAAAACATGTAACTCATATTTATTGAAAAATGGATTTATAATGCAAATATGGACACCATCTATAATATAGATTTGTATTAACCAAATATCCATGTAGGCATACATCAATATATGTCAATATAAGTATAAAATATAGGTACAAAATAGCCATATAGGCTTACAAGAATGCCATATAGGCATATAATGTCAAATATGTCCAATACAAAATATGTACAAAAATGCCATATAGGCATACAACAAATGGCTCTGGAATCAAAAGTCATTACTCTCTAGGCTCTCAAAATAAACTTTTTCCCTTTGCTTTTCGATCAAATGGTGATAGGTCTGTTACTCATTTGTGCTGCACTCGAGGAGTGCTCCTACTACTCCTCCTAGTGTTTAGTTCTTGGTGAAGTTTTAACTGTTACAATAAGAAGTAAAGACATTAATATATAAAAATTACATTATAAAAAATGATATATTTAAAAAAATAATCACTTACCGCCATCTCATGATCACTCTCCACAAGGGAAATATTCATATTCCCATGCTGAGGAATGCTCAAGCCTTGTATAAACCATCCAAACATAAATTAAACAACGAATCAATAATGGTTTGCTTTTTCACTAACTAACATCTATAACAACGAATGTAAATTGAAATTTAGTAATTTGCCTCATACCTCCCCTGTCAGAGCCATCAAGGATTGTATAGCAGATGAAACACCGATCTCCATTGCCCTCATCACATTCAGAGGTGTTTCCGCTTGCAACATCTGAAAATAAAACAATAAATTATTCAATCACAAAAACTACAATAGTGATCCACACCATGACTTATAATGTATGAGATAATGAACAAAATTTTGAGTACTTATTACACTATATGTTTCTAACTATCATGCTTACTATTTTCCCTATCCATATCTTGTTCGAAAGCACATGTTTTTAGGCTTTTACCCATAGAAGCAAGTCTATGAACCATTTGATAAAATGCTTTCGTAGACATGTACGATAATTGTGGTGGCATAGAGAAGGCAGTGAACTATTTGAAAAAATGCCTCAAAGAAATGAGGTATCATGGTGATGGAATACCATTGCAAAAAAATGCATGTCATGGCATTCCATCACCATAAGACTGCGTTTCTTTCAGGCATTTTTTCAAATAGTTCATTACCTTCTCTATGGTATTATTTCTTACTATTATGCTTTGATAGAAATTTTTCCAAGCATCCATAGTTTTTTGGAAAGCACCTATTTTAGGCTTTTATCCATAGCAGCAAGGAAGTGAGTAGTTTGATAAAATGCTTTGGTACACATTTATGGAAAATGTGGATTCATAGAAAAGGTGGTGAGCTGTTTGAAGAAATGCCTCAAAGAAATGTGGTCTCATGGTGATGGAATGGTATTCCATCACCATGAGACCACATTTCTTTGAGGCATTTTTTCAAACTACTAACTGCCATGTCTATGATATTGCTTACTATTATGCGTTGATATATTTTTTCCAAGCATCCATAGTTTGTTGGAAAGCACCTTTTTTAAGCTTTTAGCCATAGTAGTGAGGAAATGAACTGTTTGATAAAATGCTTTGGTAGACATGTATGAAAAATGTGGTAGCATAGAAAAGGCGGTGAGCTGTTTGAAAAAGTTCATCAAAGAAATTGGGTCTCATGGTGATGGACATCACCATGAGACCACATTTCTTTGAGGCATTTTTTCAAAAAACTCATTGTCTTTTCTATGCTATTGCTTACTATTATTCTTTCATATATATTCCTTCCAAGCATCCATAGCATAGACAAGGCACTTAATTGTTTGAAAAGATGTCAAGGAGTAAAAAGTGGTCTCATGGAATGCCATGACAAGTAAATGAAATTGGAAGCTACTCGTAGGCTTATTACTTATGCTATGTGAAGTAATTGCATCATTTCTTATGTTGACTTTATAAACAACTATATTGTAGTTGAAATTTTGTCATCTATCAACATCTAGATATTAGTTATGGAATGTGAAGTAATGCTTTGAGTTTGAATGATGTGCATTGCAATGTAATCAATGATATGACTATAAACACAAATCTATTAAATAAAATTCATTAGTTAAACTCTTTATTCTATTACCTGTGTGTAGGTTTGAGTAAATCCACTGGCACTAGGAGGTGCTCCCTCAAAACCTCCAATATTAGCCTGTTCAACATCCAAAATCACATATTAAAATACCATTCGTAAAACAATGCTATTAACATGTAATAAATCTATAATTGTTTACTAGTTACATACCCCACAGATAGGTGTACTGCAAAAAAAAGCAGGTGGAGGGCCAGTGTATCCAGTCTCAACACTATGACCCTGCAATTTTATTAAAATCATAAAACTAAATTAGTTAATCTTGCATTTCAAAATCAAAATTTAATAAATTAAATTCAATGAACATGCTAACTTTTACCTGAGAATCAATTCCATACGTGTCATGCAAAATGTCAGCTGCCCTCTCCATCTCCATAGTTGTAGACAGATCCTGCGTAGCAGTCTCCTGAGTGTTGGTGGGGTCATAAGAACAAGTCACTCGACAAGATTGACACACATGGGTTCGAAGGCCACCACTCGAAGACTCCCCTGGATGGCACTATAGAATAGGGCTAGCATGCTTGATGACACTCTGGGTCAAAGTGTTGATCACCTGCAATGTCTCTACATTGACACTCTCCTTCACGACAGAAGGGATAACAACATGCTCATGAGGCGGCCTAGTGAGAGGTCGTCTCCCTTGCCACGTAGGTTCTAACTATGCACCGGGTCTATCTTGAGCCGACTCCCCACCTCTCCCCTGGAAGTCCCTCATATCAAAATAATTTGGGATTTTATTCAACATGAACTCACAATATATTTTCCTAAGGAAATACTGCAGGACTTCACAATTGTTGCATGGTGGGTAATCAAAAACCATGTACCACCTATCATAAAAAAAAGTTCCTAATTTGTTGTTGGTGACACCAATGAATAGGAAACCTCTTCTCATTGAGGGTGAGATTTTGATGTGTGCGTGGATCAGTGAATAAGGAGCACAAATCACCTTTTGTAATTTGTAAATATTTTACATCTTTATATGATAACTTATCCATGTAATAAGCCCTAGGTGCCTGCCTCCTATCTTACCATCCAATTATTTGTTTTCTAATTGAATCTACATTTTTTAACATATCTTTCAATGAAGTTGCGAAGGCCATTCTTTTTGCGGTTGAACCATTTGGATTGCTCAACCTACTAATTAAATCCTCAAGTTGTTTTTTGTTGTTCTCAATTTCACTCATTAAATTTTGTTGAGTGTCAAGAGGGTGTTGAGGGATTGGTGGAGGAGGTTGTTGTTGTGGTTGATTTTTTTGTTGAGGATTTTGTTACTCTGCTTGTTGAGGATTTTGAGGATTTAGAGGTTGATTTGTATCTCCTAAAAATTCAAAAAAATAAATATCAAATACAACCTAAAACTAACAAATTCAAAACAAAAAGCAAACAATCCTTACCTATCACACCTCTTTGTCAATGTAGCAGCACCCTCACGATGAAATAGCAACCGTTGATAAAGATTTTTGCACAATACCTCCTCCTAGAATGCGAGCACAAAAGATGGGGGCTTTGGCTGCGGGAAAAAGAAAAAACACAGTCAAAATGCAATAATGAATTCTTTTCACTATTTTTTTGGTTTTAATAGGTCATAACGCGAGCGCGTTATAACACACTCATGTTATAATGTGCTCTCGTTATGGACTTGTTGTGACCAAGCCTTAGGCTCAACACACCAAGCCATAACACAAGTGTGTTATAACGTACTCATGGTATGAGTTTTCATAACTTTTAAAAAAAGTTGTCCACACATTGGCTACCCATCTTCAAGCACCCGCCTTGCTATTGGTTGGTTTTTTGTGATTTTGTGAAAAATGTTTTATTGAAGAAAATTGAAGGTGTGGAACCGTGGAAAGGGTGACATTTGTCTTCTCACTAGTTTTTGCATGTCCGCAGGAGTGATATCATTGAAGACAATTTTGATTGTGGAAATATGGAAGGGAAACACATGGTAGCTTTTGAAATACTTTTGTAAGTCTATGAGCTATTCAAAGAAGATATAGTTTCTAAATGCAGAATCGCAGAAGGTTGACATGACAATTTTTTAGGTGATTTTTCGTGAGTCTACAAGCTATCAAGGAAAACTCAGTTTTTGAATGCAATATAGTAAAAAGGCTACACATGGAATGATTTTAGGGGGATTCCACAAGTCTACAAGCTCTTTGTATTATGTCCCCTTTTAGGCCACAAACCTACACAAGGTTGCCACGTGGCTTCCTGATGACATCATCTACCTTTTTGAGGATGATCTTTTTAGTGGGCCCACTTGGATGATTATAAATGCAGGTTGATTTGGAGCATTCCTATTGGCTGATTTTTTTAAAAAAATTCAAACTTGGTCAAGACAGTACAAATCATTGATCTCGTTGAATCTCGAAAGATCTACAACCCATATTCAAACTTGGCAATAGATAGTAAATGTCATTCTCACGAGAAACTAGAAGTAATATTGCAAAGGCATCCTAGCTACTAGATCAAATCCTTAGAGCTAAAAGATAGAAATTTAATGCAATTTTTACCAACTGCAAGTGAAGGATTGACACCCATGTTGCATTAATGGTTACATAATTGGCACCCATTGTTGTTGCAGACCACCTTTTGTGAAACACCCATTCCTAACCATAGTTTGTTGTTGTAGACACCTAAAAATGGTCTGGAGAATCTAATTAATTGAATACGATTTATTTGATTAATTAATCTTAAATTCTTCTACTTAGTAAATAAATAGAAATATTTATTTATATTAAGTTCATTTATTAATTCTTCTATTTTCTCTCCTAATTAAATAAACAAAATTAAAAACTTTGTTTTATTTAATTATTATCATTATTGCTTCTTTTATATTTTCTATCATAAATTAAATACACAACTTAAATAATTTGTGTTATTTACTTACCTCATCACATTTCTTCTTAATTAAATAAAGATATTTTAAAATCTTTTGTTTAATTATCATTTTCCTTTTGTTTTAATTTAATAAAACCCTATATTTTGATTTATTAAATTATTCAAAAACCTCTTTTTGCTAAATTTAAATAAATTTAAATATTTAAATTTATGCATAAATTTTACCACTATTCACTCACCAATAAAATTAAATATTTCAAAATTTGATTAATGGCACTGTCATTCACGGGAAAAGCTTCAGGGACAAACCTGCAGGAAATTCTCTCAACAACCTTCCACCCACCTTCCCTCTTATCTTGCTTGGTGTTTTCATGGGGAGAAACCATTCTCCATGATCAGCTCCTTCTCGTCCCATGCCTTTGGATTCTCCAGATGGAATCACAGCCCCTCATCCCGTGTTCCTGTACAATTGTGTTGCCGTGAAAGCTATAAATACAGCTCTTGGGCTACAGGAAATAGATCCCAACTTATGCAATTTTACTCTGCAGGTTTTTCAGAGCATCCGACATTCATCCAGCATCTCCAGCATTCAACATTCAATCCAGCATCCATCCTGCATTTTCATTATGGCAATTTATAGTAGTTTCATTCTTAGAAGCTTTACTATAAAATCATTCTAGCTGCATAGTTAATCATATTAGAATAGATTGGTTCATTTCTCATCCTCTAAGTGTCATTTCGATAGTTTAATTAGCTTACAAATCTGAGAGCTAAGTAGATTAGAGAAATATTTAGAGTTAGAGAGCAATAGGATAGATTTATGAAGCTTTTTAGTTTAAATTAGTTTAAATTCATCCAGTTTTAGATGCAATATCTTATTTAGAAGTGTAGATGCATAGTTTAGATTGTTTTCCCCATTCTACCACTTACAGATTGGTGCCCACCGTGGGGCATAACCCCATATTTTGATTGATTTTTGATAAAAGTGTTCTATAGGTATCGGCGTGATAGTTTTCGCGGAACCGTGACTTTTTACAGCGCGTCGGGTTTCTGTTACAGCACGCTGGGTTTTTGTTATAGTGCGTCGAGTTACTGTTCCAGCACGCCACTCAAATGTTCTAGCGTGCCACACAACTGTTTTAGCACTTCAATTAACTGTTTTAGCGCTTCAGGACAATTCTACAGCACTTCGGGGCTCTGTTTTAGCGCTTCAGAGCTCTGTTTTAGCGCGTCCGGTCTCTGTTTTAGCACATCAGATTTAGTGTTTTGATAGTCAATCTTAAAATGGCCATATCTTGGTCATATGGTGTCTTTTTCGATGCTTTTTTTTTAAAATGGGGTAGAATTTCATAAGCTATGCAATGGTGTAGGTATTTATCACTTTTTGTAGAGCTAAAATTTTCAATTTTACATTTAAAGTCAAATCACATTGTAACTTGGTCTAAGGTTTAGGGTTTTTCTGGATCCGACGCATCCGCGGCCAGATTTTTGTTCTTTGGTCTCTTTTTAGTTAAAATTTATCAATCTTAGGATAGAAAATGGATTAAAATTTATCAATCCTAGGACAGCAAATGGATAAAAATTGATCAATCCTAGGATAGAAACTTCATCATTTCTTGTGGGATTAAAATTGAACATCATGCTTTTATGGAGCAATATCTCCATATAGATTAGATCATTTGTCTTTTGTGTTTTAAAAAGAACAACTTGTTTGCTGTGATTGGGTGATAGGTTTATGCTCTCCCCTTAACTGGGTGCATCAGAATACCCGACTCACTTTTACTTTACGCATTTTCAAACTTTCATTAAAACCTTTAGACAGGCCTGCCGTAGTGGGAAAAAGTACTCACCCTACGGGAACGACCTGAGTGGGGACAGCCAAAAGCCATGGCATTCCAACCCACTTTAAAATTTATGTGAATTTGGGGAAACCCTCTTTCAACGGAAGTGTGCAGGATAACCATCCCCAAAATCTTTGTTCTAAAGATTGGGAGGTCTCTCAAGGGAGTTTATCTATTTTCCGCTCTGAACGGAAACCCTATCTAAGAACCTAGAAATAGAAGCATGCTTGTCAGTTTCTAAACATTGTAATACTCAGCGGTGCAGGGGCAGGGAAGAATCTACCCTCAAGCACTCACCATATAATTGCCAAGGACTGTTTGCTCAGGGGATTCGGTATCCACTTCCGTCACTCTGAGTACGCACCTAGAAAAGACAAAAACACGGGCGCCCTCTAGGGGGTGACATGGCTGTGTGAGTCGACGCAATTCCAAGCTATGGGTCGTTTGAGTATATAACAATGACCTTTTGTCTCTAGGAGTGAGTCTGTTTGAATTGGCTTATCTTGTCATCAAACCAGTGAAAATCAAGAGGAACCATGTTTGGTTCTTGAACATACACTCTTTGTTTAAGAATTTAGGATTTAATCAACAACAGTTCTATTCTTTCTTGTTGTGTTTTCCTTCATTAAAATCAGATAAGATCATCCCAAAAAGAAACACAAACCACCATGGCTGAAATAGAGGAGGATCAATTGAATGCTTTAGCTTATCAATTGGAAAACCTTCAACAACAAATCTGGGAAACAACCACAAAGAGACATCTAATGCCAAACATCTACCCATATCCTCTGGACCAAACAATGAACATGAGACCTTCTTCACCAACAACTCCATCATCCAAGTTCAATATCTTTGAATTTTTCCAAAATTTCAATAAGCCCAAATCTCAGTCCTCAAATACAAATGATATTGAACAATCTTATCATGTCATGCATTTGTCTCCATCCACCATAAGCCAAAATGAACCTCAAGATTCTTTCACCCAAGTTAACAATTCCATCCAATCACCTTCTTCTATCATCTCCTCAACATCCAATGATTCATGTCAATCTCTCAATCCAAAGCATGCTAGCATAGACTCCCCTACACATCAAGGTCAAGATATTCTTTCTACTCCATCCAATGATTCCACAATCTCACAAAATCTTCCAATCTTTGATCAAGATCCCATTTATCAAGAATCTTATGATGATCCCCTCCTTTCACTTTTTATCCAAAATAATTCATATCTATCACAAGAGACAAGTATCCTTCCAAGTTCTTCTTCCAAATCATCTAATCAATCCATACCATATCATGATTCTATTGCCTCACAAGATCATGCTAGTTCTTCAATCCTATCTAATGATTTCTTACCAACTAATGATCAAGACATGCTTTCTACGAAATCTAATGATTCCCTTCCTCATCAAGATCAAGATATGCTTCCATTCAAGGATGCTCTTTCATCCCATGAAGATGTTTATCCTTCTCATGATCAAGATATTCCTTTCATACCACTTCATAATCCATTTCCAAGTCAAGATCAAAACACCCCATCATCCCCATGTCAAGAGCCTATCACACCTATTCAAGCTATCCATGAACCCCACACCGATAAATTAGGATCCTCCACCTTTATCCATTCTAGTTTACTTCCAACACCTATCCTCTCATCCATATCATATCCTCCCCAAAATGGACTTGCATCTTGTTTCACATACAATACATATCCCATTGGCAAACAAATGTGTCAAAGTATGAACTACAAAGGCAAAGGATTAGGCATTCATGAACAAGGTATCCTAGAACCCCCTTTTTTTCAAAAACACCCATATCACCATGGCCTTGGTTATATACCTAAGTCTTCTAGTCCATCAAACCTACCATCTATTCTAGGTTCTCATCTTAGTCCATCAAACCTTCCATCTATCCTAGGTCCTCATCCTAGTCCAACAAACTTTCCATCTATCCTAGGTCCTCATCCTAGTCCATCAAAATTTCCATCTATCCTAGGTCCATATCCTATTCCTCAAGAACAACAAAGGCACGCATCTTTGATGCCCTTTCAAAATTCTACCCACATTCACTCATCCATAATACCTCCATACCATTCATCTCAATCCACCCCTCCCATTGCTCTTGGAAGAAATTTGGGTGCCAAATATCAGAAGCTTCTATATCAAAATCCACATGTATCAAAGGATCAACATGTCTCCTCGAAGAGACATGCAAAAATAAAAGAAAACTTGATCCAAAATCAAAGGAAAAATAAAAAAGGCCACAAAGGCCCATCAAAGCAAAAAGAAAATTTTCAAAGACCACAAAGGTCCATAAATCAAAAGAAAATTTCAAAAGGCCACAAAGGCCCATCAAAGAAAAAAGGAAATTTTCAAAGACCACAAAGGTCCATAAATGAAAAATTTTCAAGGCCACAAAGGCCCACTAAGCAAATATCAAAGTCAAAAATCATGTGGATTCCTAAAAGTCTCATAGAAGCAATAAAATCAAAATTGGCATCCAAATTTTCTTATCCAAAAGCTTCCTCCAATCTTCCATATAATAACCTATCACTTTCCAAATCCATTCTTCCTCCATCACTCCACCATCCTTCAAGGTGTGTGCCAATGTTGAGCTTGTCATCCTTTCCATCTATCCATTATCCAACATTCATCCCCCATCATTCCCCTTTAATCCAAACCTTTGCATAAATCCTTAGTCTCTTCCATCATACCATTAATCTACCAGCATTTATGAGTCTAATCCCCATTGCCATGGTTAATTAAAGGGATAATTGGTTGTGAAACTCAATGTTAAAGTCCTTCCTCCATCTCCCTATCATCCATATCCTATCTTACATATTCCTCTTGCACTCTACACTTAGGGGCAAGCCTCATCCATCTTATCATTCATGGTCATTATCCTTTCTACGCTCATTCCTTACATTTCCACTTTTGATCTTGATAAGGTTAAGAATCTTCTTGAACATCATATATGCTTATCCTATATGCTTTATCCATATCTTTCATACCATATCTTTCATCTCATCCATAATCCATCATTCTTACTAGATACATCCTTTCTTTTCATCCTTGGTCTTGATAAGGAATGGGGGGCAAAGTACTTGGTCTTTGTGTCTATCTATTTGATCTTGATCGTCACCATTCATTCTTGTTATCATTGCATTATTCCATTCCATATCTCCTAGCTTATCAAAATCCATGTCATCATGTCCCTTTGCAACCTTGAATCTTATCATGCAAATCATATTTGAGCCTAGCTGTAAAACATTATCCAATCCTCATATCTTTTGTCAATCAATCATCAACAATCATCAATCTTTTTGTACTTAGAGGATATTAATCAATCAACTATTGTCATCTTTCAACAAGAGATATGTTGCTTGTGTGACATGTTTTGCAGTGACTCATTTTGATCTATCATTTATCCATGGTCGCATTACCTCTATTGTGGTTCATCTTGTTCCTTCAATTGTTCATACCATCTCATTCCAAATCAAATATCTTGAAAATCCAAAAACATTAGAAAATTTATCAAAATCCAAAAACATCATAAAATTCATCAAAATCCAAAAACATCAGAAAATCAAAATCCAAAAACATCAGAAAATTCATCAAAATCCAAAAACATCAGAAAATCAAAATTCAAAAACATCAAAAAATCAAAATTCAAAAACATTAGAAAATCCATCAAAATCCAAAAACATCAGAAAAACGAAAACACAAAAATAGAGTCTACATCAATTAAAAGTGGAGTCTGTGTCAGTCGAACTACGTGGTCTCTGCGTGTATAACGTAGGCAAGACTAATCTTTGATCAGTCCCCGAGACCCCTAGGATAGGTCTTTAGGTTGCATCATTTGGTCAAACATCTGGGAGTATCATGCAAACATCAGCACACACATTTCAACACTGATGATCTAATCTGAATAATGATTTGAAAATACATTAAGAAGAATTTGAATTGTTGTGCTTTTTATTTTATCATTTTCTTATCATTTCTTTGGAGCTAATCAATGATGTATTGAACTAGAGAAGCGAGGAAGGAGAATGATACTTTTCTTTGTTTGCTGTTTGTGAGTTAGTGATTATTACTTTGTGAATTGTCGCGGGAAGTGCTCTACCAAGTATCATGGATGACATTCCGATTCACTTAAGAAAATGATTAATTCTTGTCTGTTTACGCAAGAAATGCTTAGGTCATCATTGGTTTATCTCATACCTTAATGCTTGTGTTCGCTTGCAATATCAAAAATCATGAAAGAAGTACTCAGGTCATCATTGGTCTATCTCATATCATTGATGCTTGCATTTTCTTTCAACATTTAAAAAAAAAAAGCTCAGTGATGATACAAAGCAAAATCAAAAGATTGTTGAAATGACACTTAGATTTGCATGGTAAAATAGGTTTGCATGATAAAATAGATTGCATCCATATTAGTCTTGCATATGCATTTATAGATTGTTTCAAAGCTACCAATTTCAATCTCAAAAGCTACATGTATGCCCTCTCCTCATCATATCACTATCTCTTCAATAATTCTTAGGATAATATATAATTGTTTTCCTAATCTCCTCTTTCTGAATCATTTTCTTTCATTTCAATCATCTCAAATTCCATCCAATCTTAATCTATTAAGTCTAGCACAAATCATTTAATTGCATCCTTGGTTTTATTCCCAACCTTGTTACAAGCCTTTATCCAATCATCATCATCATCATCATCATCATCATCATCAAGATGTATCCTTCCCTATCATTTTGTGTTGTTTTGAGATGTATCCTTCCCCCATCAACAACACTCTTATCATCATCATCAATCAATCTTGGCTTGCAACTTGACCAGGGAAACATCATGTTTATCCTTGAATCCATTTGTGCTTACTTACTTTTCATCTTCTCCTTTCATTATCTCTTCCTCATCCCATCCCCTATTCTATTCATCATTTTGCATCATCAAGTCCCAGTACATTAATCGATCTTATACAGGGGAATATCAATCAATCAGTGAAGTCAAATCACAAATCAACAATCTTATCAAATCAATCAACATCAATCAATAAGTCTATCAATCAATCAAATCTAATCAGCTTTGTTCAAAACTTGTGATCATCAATCTATCATTCAACCTCGCCTGTCATGAGGTTAATCATTCAATCAATCAATCATTGAACCTTGCCTATCATGAGGTTAATCAATTATCAACCAATCATTGATCCTCTCCTATCATGAGGTCAATCATCAATCAATCATTGAATCTCACCTATCATGAGATCAATAATCTTCTAAGCTATCAGGATCATCAATCATCATCATAATCAACTGGAGGAATCAATATTTCTTTATCGGGAGATAAATTGTTTCATCATTATTTTTTTCATCAAATCATCATCAAATCATCAAATCATCATAAAAATTCAAAATTCATCAATTTATCTCCCGAGGGGGCATATCTCTATCATTTCAAAATTCAACATCTGGGACAAGTTTGGGGCATGCTTTAAAACCTTTCGTCAATACTGGTAGTTGAGGCAAAATCATTCTTTGAAGCAATGCGTAAACACATCACTTCAAAGAGGGGCAAAATGTAGACACCTAAAAATGGTATGGAGAATCTAATTAATTGAATACGATTTATTTGATTAATTAATCTTAAATTTTCTACTTAGTAAATAAATAGAAATATTTATTTATATTAAGTTCATTTATTAATTCTTCTTTTTCTCTCCTAATTAAATAAACAAAATTAAAAACTTTGTTTTATTTAATTATTATCATTATTGCTTCTTTTATATTTTCTATCATAAATTAAATACACAACTTAAATAATTTGTGTTATTTAATTACCTCATCACATTTCTTCTTAATTAAATAAAGATATTTTAAAATCTTTTGTTTAATTATCATTTTCCTTTTGTTTTAATTTAATAATCAAAACCTATAGTTTGATTTATTAAATTATTTAAAAACCTCTTTTTGCTAAATTTAAATAAATCAAAATATTTAAATTTATGCATAAATTTTACCACTATTCACTCACCAATAAAATTAAATATTTCAAAATTTGATTAATGGCACTGTCATTCACGGGAAAAGCTTCAGGGACAAACCTGTAGGAAATTCTCTCAACAACCTTCCACCCACCTTCCCTCTTATCTTTCCTGGTGTTTTCATGGGGAGAAACCATTCTCCATGATCAGCTCCTTCTTCTCATCCCATGCCTTTGGATTCTCCATATGGAATCACAGCCCCTCATCCCGTGTTCCTGTACAATTGTGCTGCCATGAAAGCTATAAATACAGCTCTTGGGCTACAGGAAATAGATCCCAACTTATGCAATTTTACTCTGCAGGTTTTCCAGAGCATCCGACATTCATCCAGCATCTCCAGCATTCAACATTCAATCCAGCATCCATCCTGCATTTTCATTATGGCAATTTACAGTAGTTTCATTCTTAGAAGCTTTACTATAAAATCATTCTAGCTGCATAGTTAATCATATTAGAATAGATTGGTTCATTTCTCATCCTCTAAGTGTCATTTCGATAGTTTAATTAGCTTACAAATCTGAGAGCTAAGTAGATTAGAGAAATCTTTAGAGTTAGAGAGCAATAGGATAGATTTCTGAAGCTTTTTAGTTTAAATTAGTTTAAATTCATCCAGTTTTAGATGCAATATCTTATTTAGAAGCGTAGATGCATAGTTTATATTGTTTTCCCCATTCTACCGCTTACAGTTGTAGATCTCGTGAGGCTTTCTATCTCGATTTCACATATTCATTACTCAAGAGGCATGGTGTGTATGTCAGGGTCATTTTGGTAGGCTTTTAGCTCAAATTTTGAGGGCCACAATGTTTATACTTGATTTGATCAAATTTTCCTCCAAGTGCCAACCCTAATGGATTTAGGGTTTGATGCTTGGTTATCTTAGTTATGCCTGAACTATAAAGGAAATTATTGTACTCATTGTAGGGATTCTTCATGTTCTTCCTTCGGATTTTCCCTAAGGTTTCTCTGGTAGACTTATACAATTTTGTATTCTACAATAGTAAATTGGCTCCTATGCCTCTATATTAATGAAAATCACTAGTTTTAACTCTTCTCTCTCTTCGATGTGTTGTGTATATTTCCATTACCTTCATGTCTAAGTGTAGTTTCATCATTTTCTATGCATATATGTTGTGTTAGCTAAATTTATAGGTGTTGATTATGAATCTCTCTTTCCTTTTAGCATCTTGTCAAACCCTAACCTCCATATCTGTCCTTGGAAACTAGTTAAAGAGAGAACTCTCTAAGTCCTACCATTTTCATTAATTCTCTATGTAGTTTTGAGCATGAATACACCTCTATATTCTAGGTGTATCACCTCCCCTTTCCCTTTTATGCATTCCTTCTCTCCATTTTCCTCTATGAGATATTAGAGTAGGGTTAATGGTAGGATTCCATGTGCTAGGTTGGACCAACACATCCGCACTTAGGTTAGAAGAGGAAGTTGAACTTTTGTGGAGACTTGACCTCGTCTTGCAAGATCTCACACCTTGAGGTCATTTCCATTATGTCATTGGAATGCAGAGCCTATGTTCAACACAGTGTAATTTCATGTGACAACAATAACTCATAAGAAACTATAGGTAATAATTAACCTAATAAAAAATTGAAAGATAACCAATAATTAAATAAGATATAAAGCACATGGAATTAATTCAAAATTCAATCTCTATTGAATCCATGGATAATAGGCAACTTGGAAAAATGAGAAATTGGTTTCATTATCAACACATAAAATTGAAACAAAACTATCACAATTAATTTATTGATACATGAAGGGGAAATAAATATGAGATTTTTATTTGAAGCCTTGTATTTTTTTCACTTGATCATTTGCTTCAAGGATTGATTTTTCATACTTCTTTGTTCTTTCACTTTAGAAATGTAAGTTATTTAATTTGAAGATCATTAAACTCTCCTTGAAAATGTTGATCTCCTTCCTAAATCTCCTTGATACTATTTTCATTATAGTTGAACTAAATTGTATAAATATTATATATAAAAACATCATTCATGCATTCAAATCTCAAGGACACGTTCAAAATGATAAGTGCAACAATGAAAGAAAATATTCTTTGTGTCATCTATTTTAAATTGGTTATTAAACTAAGTCAAGAAAGAATGGAATTAATGTGGGTTGTAATAATCATCACTCTATCATGACACATGACACCAATGGGATAATATGTTAAGGTGATTATTATTTCTATGAAGTTTTAGAGATGGAACTCAGTTGGGGTGACAAGTGAAAAGAAAGGATGTAACAACTTATTGCATGGTTGAGGAAATTGAAAAATATAATAAATTAAAAGGTTATAAAGTTTATATATGTTGAGAGGTTGATATGTGTCTCATACATAGTGTAAACCTATAAGAATTATGTTAGTTGTAATAAGAAAATGAGCAAAGATGACCTAAAAATTCATAAATCTTGTATGAAACTTGTTAGTAGCTACTATTGCGACACTAAACTATACATTGATAACACTATCATATGTACAATGACTTATCTATGTCTTTATTGGAGGTTTACATGCTTTAAGTTGAGGTTATTACAAAGGATAATAATATTTGTGATATGATAACAAGAGAATAACGACTCACTAACATATACCAATTAAAAATATGGTCAAATAAATGAGTTTTTTTGTCACAATAAGAGGATTTGAATGGTCTTGTGGAACCTTGTGGGATTTCTTATGTACAACTCTCTTAGAATGCCACAAATTGACAATCTTGACATTTATAAAGAGGTTAATTAAGATAACTATAAATTATTAAACATTCAAATTTATTATTATAATATTAAATATTGAGAGTTCTAGAGGTCATGGGATTCAATTTTTATGAAAATAAAAAATAAATTACATGGTTTAAAAATAAAGCATGAACTTCACTAAGCACCATGCTAGAGAAAGGCATGCCTCCACTAGCCTCTCAATTTGATACATAAAATTCATTGTTATATGTTGTCTTACTCTGATTACATAAACATTAAAATATTACAACTTAACATAAAATTCCTTAACCTTAAGTTTTTTTCACATTAAGTGAGATTTCTATAGGGGCCCTCTCTTGAAGATAAAAATAACATAGATAAATGAACATAATGACAAAAAGTCCACAACGCTAAAATATTCTACATCTTTCCTACAACATCAACTAAAAATATACTAACAAAATAATGTCCACACCCTAGCCAACTAGAAGGACATAGAGCATCCTCCTTGAGAACCACAAAAACATCTAGTTCTATAGTTGTCTTATGAATTTATTTAAAACCCCACTTTTCAAAATAATGGGAAGATGGTAAGAATTATAAATCTTATGGATACCACATTGCATCATCACATGTATATTTTCAAGGCATACGATCTAAATCTTGACAATAAATGACCACTTATCAACTTATTTTTTAACAACTTGCTCATGAAATAGGCTATAATTGTTCAATCTCCTACTAAAGACAACTAAAACCAACATGCCCTCCAAGAACACCATCCTCCAAATTTTCTCCCAACAAAATAAGATCTTCATTAGGGGTGATTCTACTAAGAATCCAATTACAAGACATAGAATTTGACACCCTAGCCTCTATTTTATAAAAGACCCTATAATTAAGGCTCTAGTATGAACAACCCTTGAATTTGTAAGTCTATTATGTTTAAGCACCTCCTATAAAATATCTAGGATGGTAAGATCACATATTCTAAATATCATGCATGAATGTTGATTCAATATAATCTTTGCATTGGAGAAATCTTGTTGCACGAATAACTTTCATTTTTCCCACATAGATGAACACACTCATTAAAATTGTATAGATAAAAAAAATCCACATTGAAATCACACAAACCCAATCATAGACATGAACAAATATCTCTATTCTTGGAAAGTAAATAGGGAAGTAACTGATTGAAGCAAGCTATGAAGCTGTGGGCATAAAAAGTAATATTTGCAAGAAAAATACATCATGTAGTGATGAATGATGAAATGAAAGCATAACACAACTACATTATAAGTTGATCACACTTCCTAAAGTCAAATTTAAAAGTACAACCCCTAAGGCTTCGATTTCTAGGCCTAGGGATTCTACCTGCATAAGAGACTCTCAAGTCCATGGTTTACACAAAACATGGAAAGTATAACTTTCCTTCTCATTAACTTAACATGTTTTATCATAAAATTCTTTGAAAACACCATTGCAATATCAAACTAGTTCTTATCTTTCTAATAAGTTATTTTAACCTTGATTTAACTTTACTAATATCATAATATGTTGCAAGAACATATGTATTGACACATCTTTTGATCTATTCATTCAAATTTGAAAAAAAAAATCATCTCCAATACTTCATTTAGTGCACATTTGAAAGACAATAAATGTATTATTCTTTTTCAAATTATTGGTGGAAGAATGCTCAACGCTCAATTTTTCAAGATGTGTCCATTTTGATAATTAATAAAAATAATTATTAAAAGTATATAAAAATATTTCACCTATTACACAATCTTATTTAACTCTCCATTAAAGGGTTTTGTAAAACAAAACCAAAATTAAGGGTAGCATGAGTAACAATATGTAATATTTTTTTGATAATAACAAGAGCACTTCAATGTGCTCTCACTATTTGACTCACTTAGACTATACTATTTATAAAAACGGGTAGTCTAGATACTAGATTTAAAATGCTACAATTATGTTCTTAAAAAATCTTTTGATTGTGAACATAGGCATCTCAAATCATTCATCAAAGTTAAGGTTTGTTGTTTTAGAAAAAAAATAAGTGGTCATTTAAGACTCCCTCTTTGACCCCTATCTTTATGCACTTACCCATTATTAACAGTCATTTGAAAATTGAGAGAGGGATATAAATTGTGAGGAATTGAATCCTTCCCATGCTTCAAATTTGTCTCTAATTCACCCTTGATGCACCACTCATTTTGCTCCACACTAACCTTCAACAAAAAAGAAGATTAGTTAGGCCCTACACTAGCTAACACGTTAGCAATTAAGTTGCTTGAACATAAAAACAATGATTGAAAACAATCAAGTCAAAATGATTTTATAAAATCTAGACATCATCTAATATATTGACCAAACATCAATCTTGTAATTGATTTTCCACTATCTCATTGATCACTAGAAGGGAATCACGTTCAACCTCCATTTTTTTTAAATACTAGGAGAATCAAGATCCACATACTACACTTGTATATTGCTATATTTCATTGGTCACTAGAAGGGAATCACCTTCAACCTCCATCTATTTTAAATACTAGGAGAATCAAGATCAACATATTATAATTGCATATTGCTATATTTCATTGATCACTAGAAGGGGATCACCTTAAATCATTGAACTTTTTTATTTTTTATTTTTTATTTATTTTTAACACTAAGAGAATCAATATCTACATTTCATATCAATATATTATCATGAGTGGAATCTCACTACAATTCTTGAATAAGCGATCTTCCCTCCCCTAAAATATTACACAATTTAAACACACAATCATTATTTGTATCTTTCAATGACCAAACCCAATCTCCAAATTCTTCAACTTCAAACCATCACTACTTTGATCCTTTCTAAAATAACAAAAACTCTATTGTTATTCATTTTTAATTCCTTAAAAAATAATTAATTTTAAAAGAAATTCACAAAAATTAAACCCTAAACCAAACTTAAATTACCCTTCACAACTCCATCGAAATTCATTGTCAAACTATCATTCCTAGGCAATATCCTAGAGAATTCTACACAAAGGGCCACTCTTGACCCCCCCTTATAAGGGTAACTTCCTTCACCTAAAGTTGATTGGGTCATTGCGATGTGAATCATATAAGCGTGCTAAAGAAATGCACAAAGTACGCCCTAAATCACATCTTGGGTGGGTCGTACACAACATATCCCATTTGAGGCTCCAATTCATAGGTGGAAACCAAATAAAGTTCAAACATCTTTAACTAAGATTTACCTATAGCATAGATTTAAGGATGGCATGTGTTCATTGGAAACCTAGCCTTAATTTCACGAAAAGAATAGAATCTCTCATAAAAAGTTACCCAAGTACCACTCCATTCCAATGGTCCACATACTCCCAAGTTTCATGCCTAGCACTAAAAAGGATAAATCCAAATTGTCTCACACCCACGTGCATAGCTAACTTTATGTGCTGATCTTCACCCCACACATTGTGGGGGCTTAACAAGTTTATGGGTCCCTTCCCTAATCATGTAAACCAGATACAAACATATGTATATTCACCTCATATATACCTTAGGTTGTGCATATGGTTCTTGGTTTGATCTTTTTGGGTTTATTTTGCTTTGTATGTTTAAGGTTCTCCCATGATGAAAGTGCTTTTTTTTTCTTACCAACAAGTCAATTTAGAGGTAATGTGGAGAGGGAAAAAAGAAAGAAAGTGGTAGTATATATCTTATTTTTCAAAAAGACAGGTTTGAAGATTCAAGAAGTGAGTAATAGCAAATCACTCGATAGTACTTTGACAAAATAGTAGAAACATCAATGTGTAGGCTCTTTGCTAATTGAAATGTGAACTCTATGAAATCACACTAAACAAAAGTCAAGTTTACTCTTAAGACCCATTTTTCATTGCATGTATATATTTGGTCAGTTTTTCTTTGTTTCACCCACTACACACCATGTGGTCATTAGTACTTGCCATGTTAATATCAAATACATTTAGAAATCTCACTACTTGATTGCCTTTTTCAAATCTAGTTTTTCCTTGGAGGGTTGAAACTTAGATTATGTGTTCTAACTTGTCTCTATAGATGACTAACTTGACCATAATGATTCAAAAACAACTCAAGGTTAATAAAGGTTTTGCCCAGTATGTCAATGATTTACAATATCATAACTGCACGAATTGAAAGGGAAATTTTCTATTTGTGTCTCTGATTTATCTTATATTGTTGCTTTATAATACCATATATTTTCTTGCAAGTTATTAAATTATTATGTGCATCTCTATACTGGCATTTGTTAGTTGTTCAATAAAAATTTTGAGACAAGATAATTATTTAGAACTTCATAACAAAGTTACTTATTATAATTTTATTAATCAGCATAATAATTTGTATAAATTTTTCTCTAAACTATTAAAAAACGTATTTCGCTAAATTAACTATAGTCTACTTTAACTGTTTTTTCTCCTCCTCTACTAACTCTATTTTATAATGTATACATATATTTGTGTTAAAAAGTTTTGGAAAAGGGAATCCTAGGACATTTAATACCCCACACCCCCTCACCACTTTTCAAGTGATACAAAAACCTAGGAAACATTAGAATGAATGCCTCTCTCACTTTAATTTAAATTATTATATAATTAGCAGGGTGGGAGGATCAGATTGAGAAAAGCGATTTTGCTAGAAAGTTTTCTGCCGCCCACGTCACGCTAACCGGGCTGCCCGCGGGCAGATCTCAAGGCTGCCCTGCCTTTGGCGGGAAAAACTGCGTTCGTATTTTTGGCGCCAAAGACAATTACCCGCGAAGTGGCCGCCGTTTTTGTTTACGCGTTTTCTTCATTGTCTTGAACGGTGTGCAATTTCATTATTGAATAATTAAGCTCTGATTGGTTCCTTTCCTTGTATTACAATTTATTACATTGTCTCTTAGGGTGTGCTTTTATGGTAAAATGATAGTGGTGTTGGGATCTTCGGTAATGGATTAAGTTTCATAATAATGATTTCATCTTATCATTTAGAAATCTGCTAAAAAATATAGATTGTGATCATTCCAATGAAATTGTGATTATTTGTGGGTAGCATCCATTTTGGATAAAAATACATTATTTGAATGATTTTGCCATTAAAGGAGACAAATTATTCTCCACAACTATGCAATGAGATTGTTGATAGATTTTTCAAATTTGTTTTGTATTAAGTTTAGATTATTCATATATCTTTAGAAAGAGTTTAAAAAGTTAGTAAATTGTAAAATTAATTAAAAGTTGAAATACTTTATGTATGAATCGATAAGTCAATTGGTAAAGTTGTTTGTTTATGGTGATAAGATTGTATTGTTGAAATCCCAACATATTATTTTGAATAGTTAACATGACAGTGTGCTTACTATTTATGTGAGGTGTTCGAGTCTCTTCGCCCTCTTAAAAAACCCTAAACTTAATTTACATTAAGCTTAAGTAGGCATTCAAAATAGTTAGATATTAGCATTTATACTAGGCATTTGGTTTAAATTTTTTACTAATTTATATCTTATTGTAGATAATAAATTTGATTGAGAATGATTTTTTAGTTATATATATGTTTATGCCAACTCTAAGGATGTGGCCTTGGTAGTTTATTGTTACCTTCTTAAACAAATTTTGTCAAGTATAAAGAATGACATTTTTTACATTACTAAGTATAGGCAAGTCTTTGTCCCTCTAACAACATCAAATCATTTTAGAGCATGCTAAAAGGCTTGTGTTGCCTATACATGGAGCCTCTTGCAAGACCTCACTCTTAGGGTACCTCTTTGTGGACCCTCTTTCTTTAAGTGTCACTTTCACTTTCACTCATGGCACTTTAAGGCCTATGCGATTGAGTGCCTTCACTCAAGAGTTCTCTACCCAACATAACCTACTTGAGTGTTACTTAATATGTACCTCAAGGAGTAGTCTCTAATGTGCCTAAGTATATCCTCTTTCTTTCCCTTCCAAGCAAAATATGAAGCCATGCATTCTCAGATGTGCTTGAGTATATCCTCTTTCATTCCCTTCCAAGCAAACCTTTCCCGTATTTGTTTGTATGTCTTATAATACCCTTGATGACTAGCTTGAGGGTTTGTTAATGATAGAGAACTATTGTCCTTTGAACAACTATCACTCCCTAGAATCTAAAAGGATGGTATCTAGGTGCTCCATATAAGGCTGCTATAGCGACTCCCTTACTAGACTCTCTTTCTTCCTTTGATTTTGCTTCTTCTTTGGTGTCGTGGAAATCTTCATTATCATTTGTATTTGAATCTAAAACAACCTCAATAAAATGCACTTGTCCCTTTCCCAAACATCTATGACTTGGAACCCATGGTTCCCTACAAGAAAAGCAAAGTTTCTTTCTTTGAAGCTCATATTTTGTCACTTCATCCACTTTCTTACTAGGTGTGTTTGGCACATTCTTGGGTGGAGGAGTTGGAGAAGCTTTTTCTAAAAATTCCCTTTATATTGTTGCAGTGTAGGAAATTGTATACCTTTACAATTTCACACTATGTTTGGGTCCCTTAATTTATTGGAATTAATTAAGCTCCTAATTTTCCAAATTATACATTCCAAAGCCTTATTTTTCCCATTTTCTTAAAGGAGGACCAACATTAAATAAATGCAATCAATAATTAAAATACCATGGAATATGTATGTCTTGGACTTATAGGCCATGACCCATTCGCCCATGGGTGAATGGGTCCCCTTTAAGTGCCAAGATCCATTTTAAAATATGTTTTTGGTAGCATTTTAATGATTCAAATTCAAATTGTAAGTGTCAACTATTGGAATCTAATTTTTGAAAAATTGGATAAACACCTATAAATACATAGTCAAGATTTTATCATTTGAAATATAGCACTTAAGGAGCAACTTTTGAGAAGAAAATATTATTGTCAAGAGTATTCAAGAGAAGATTTATCAATCATTTGTTGCAACAATCAAGATCCTAACATCATGTCCTAGTTTATGTTTGTTCATCTTGTGAAGGCTAATATGCATTGTTGATCCTTAAGCATCCAAGCATTTCAAGTGTCTAAATCAATCAAGTAAAGAAAGATCCAATGCCTTTGGAGAGATTTGTTTGACTTCAATCCTCTAAGGGAAGCCATTGAAGGGTGGTGAGTTGTAGCAAGCATTGTTCATTAATCATTTCCTTCCTTTTTTATTGTCTTTCTATTAAGGTTTAATTACCAAACTTTGGTCAAACCCCCATACAAACAAAGCAAACATTTTTCCCTCTTTGTGTATGTGCAGGTTACAGGTTGAAGAAGGATTGAAGATATCTTGAAGAACAATTTTGTATTGTTATATTTATTGTCATCATTGTTGTCAAGCCACAAAACTAAGTTGCATAATTTTCTTTTGACATTCTAACAGTGGGATTAGTGACAAACAAAAGCTTAGATCTTGTACTAGAGGACCTAGAAGCTAACCAAAACCCTTGTACAAAGACCCATTCACCCATGGGTGAATGAGTCCTTGTAGGCCATTCAAAACCAAAATTTATAGGTAGGTTTGTTGTCCCCTACACTCTCTAGGTCTTCCAAAACTTGATTGTTTCGGTTTGCTAGTTTTTGAGATCTTGAATTTTATGTATTAGGTCATATAGGATCATTAGTTTAATCATTTCAAAAAAATTCCTATTCACTCCAATCCATTTCAATCCCCATTAGGATATAGATCCAGGTCTAGTTGGCTCACCATTAAGGTGATAGTCAATCAATTCACCTTGTTGATTTATGTCCCAATGAGATTTATAAAAATGTGGAAATGGCCCTAGGTTATGGACACCAATCTTAGAGTCACCACATTTTTACATTTCATTTTGGTGAACCCAACATTCTTACATCATTTCTTTTTTATTTGGAAGTCTTTCAAACCCTAGATCTAGGTTTTGCATCATTGTTTTGCATTCTCCATTTAGGGTTAAATCTTGCATGTTTGCATCATTAAAACTCATAAAAATATAAAAACATTATATACATTTTGCATCATATTTTTTATTAGGTTATGTTTCAATCATCTTTAAATCAGATTTACATTTGATTTTGTATTAATTAAGTGTTTAAAATCTGAAATTGTTCATAACATGTCCATTGTATCTTTCATTTTAAGCCAAAATCAAGTGAAAAATCAAATAGTTTTGTTTCAAATTGGCATTAAATCATTATTTTCAAAATTTTGCATATTACAATAAGTCAACTATTGCATTTTACATCTAAAATTTGTATTCAAAACGTAACGCATTTTCACCTTTTTTTCACACTTGCATGTTGCATTACCTTGTCCTAAATTAAGCAAAATCTAGCAAAATAGTCACTGCTTAACCTACTTGCAACTAGAGAAAGAAACATAAAAAAACAACATAAATTTCAAATTTTAGTTTTTAGAACATTGTACAAGGACTCATTCGCCCTTGGGTAATCCTACCCTTGTACAGTTGTCTCAGAAAAAAATTTGCACATTGTTTTGTCTCTGCATTATAAGGTTGTTCCAGCTTGGCGAAGTCTATTTTGAAATTTTGAAAAATTGTTATTACATGTGCAAGAAAAGTGTCATTTTGCTTGATTTATTGTAAATTCATGAAAAATTGTTGCATTGAAAATCATCAGATATATACAACAATTATTTTCATTTTCTAAAGCGTTACATATTTTGGATAGATTAGTTCTCATTTTTGCACAAATAGAGGAATATTTCCTTTTCAAACATAAGGTTTTCATAGAGTATCGCATGGCTTGTATGATTGTAATTTCTCTACTTATGGGCATAATCTATGGAAATGAAATAAAACGTTTGACAATCATGTTAGTTACCCTCCTAATATCTCTCCCATTTGTGAGAATGTTATAGTGCTAGAGGATTCAATCAAGGACAATCATGACAATCATAATTATTCTTCTTCCAATACCTCTCCTCCTTGTGAAGAAGGTACCTTGGTGTTAGAAGACCCAACCATTGAGTTTCATGAGAATCTTGTTTGTACCTCTCCTAACAATTCTACCACTTGGGAAGATATTATGACATAAGAAGATTAAATTATTGATGCATTCCTCAATATCACTTTGCCTAGTCTTCATTCATCTCCCAATATCTCTCCCATTTGTGAGGATGATTTGATAAAATAGGATGTAATCATTAACAATTATGACAACCCTAGTTGTTCTTCTCATGATACCTTTCCTACTTGTGACAAAGGTATCTTGGTGTTAGAAGATACAATTATTGAGCGTCATGAGAATCTTGTTTGTTTCTCTCCCCTACCTCTTCTACTGGGGAAGATATTATTGGGAATAAAGATGAAAAGATGGTTTGCCGATATGAACATGATAAGGTCACATTAGGTTCCCCCTTGATAGATCATCAACAAGAAGTCAAAACCATCGAGGTTATGAATGCACAATCTCCCATTAGATCTCCTTTGATTATTGGACCTCCAAAACCTCCTCTTGGACCTCCCAAGAGTCCTCTAATTATTGTACCTCCTAAGCCACCTCCTAATCCAATTCTCATTATAGGACCTCCTAAAACTCCTAGACATATCCTAAGCTTTGCAAAACAACTCACTAGTAATAATGTCTCGCAACAACCAAGTTATCATATTGTTGCTCATACATATAACATAAGGAACAATAGGAAACCACAAACCATTCCTACATTGATAACACTTCCACAACCCATTTTTCCTAGCACTCATTGTTTACCTATGCATAGTGGAAAGGAACTTGTATGACCTTGTATAAAAACTTTACAACACTCCTGCTATGATCTCCCTTTTGGATTTGATTCAAGCACCACCTATTTACCATAGCATGCTTCAAAATTCTTTACAACAAGTTGTTATCCCTCCTAGTGTGTAACTTAGTGATGTGACAACTTTGATTAAAAATATGAATTCACCCAATTCGGACATTGTCTTTCATCAAAGTGAATTGTCTCCTTTGGACATACAAAAAAAATGATGCTTTGATGATAGTGGCTAGCACTAATGGGTATGGCATTAAGCGTACTCTTATTGATAATGGTTTGGAACTCAATGTTTGTAGTGTAAATATTTTGGATAAAATTAGAGTGGATAAGACTAAAATTCAACCAAATAACTTGTCCATCTATGGTTTTGATAATGTGGGAAAACAAACGCTTTATATGATAACATTTCCTATTAAAGTTGGTAGGGTTACTTTACAAAATCCTATCCCTATCATGCCCAATGATATTTCATATAATCTTCTCTTGGATAGACCATGCATTCATGCAATGAATGCGATGCATTCAACATTGCATCGTTTACTAAAATACACTTACAAGAACAAGGTTCACATGGTACAAGTTGATCCTCAACCTAAGAGTTGTTTACAAATTGAAACAAGAATGACAAATCTGCTTAGAACATTGACACCAACTATAAAAGTAGAACCTTTTCAAAAAGAAGAAAAGGAGTATTTTTTGTCATATATGACAAAGTTGTTGGAAGATGATTGGGGTTCCTTAGATTTTAAACCTACATTCATGGGAGAATAAAATATCACACAAAAAGCTGGAAAAGAGAAAGAATATGCCATAATATCAACACAATATGAGTCATCAAAACCATGTGAGTCCATAAATTTTAGCATTTAGAAGAGGAAAACAAAAATTATACATCTACATATGACAAAAGTAATCATGAAAAACCTCCTTCCTCAAAAGAAATGAAAGCACTTTATGAAAGAGGTTACAAAATTTTGAAACAACTTGTCTATAATGGAAAAGGATGTGATGTTAAAGAACAAGGTATTTGTGTCCCTATTGAACCTAGCACACAATCTAACAAACAAGAGGTCTTGGTTATTATCCTTTGAAAAAATGAAAGCATCAAAGAAACATTCACTTAATGTCAATATCATCACATAAAACACTCCTAGGACAAATATAAATCATGGTCATGATATTGCTTCATCTTCAAACACATTTTTTAGTGAAGGTTGGGGTTCATTAGATTTTACACCCTCCTTTTTGGGAGAGTACAAAATATCACAATCCAAACTTAAAGAGTCTTGTGTATGTATGACACCTTCTAGTAAGCAAGAAATATCTTTTTCACAAAATAAAGGAATATCTTCTACTATTGATCAAGAGAGTACCTTGTTGAGGCTTCTCCAAGCCTGGTCGATATCTCTCCCTCTAAGAACATGAAATAAATTCTACAACAAAAGCTCATTTTTTGAATATCATAGAGTGCATTTTCAGTCAACCAATGAATGCTAGGCCTTGAGTAACAAAATTCAACATATTAAGGATTGTGGTGCTCTTCCTTGTGTTAATGCACCTAATTCCTCTTAACAATAATGATTTTCATCCTATCATGTGGCTCATCACTATGTGGCATTGGTAGCTATATGTGTTATGCTCATTGTCAATTCATGGTGGTACAACCCTAAGTGCAACCATTTTTTCATGGCAGCAACATGATAGTCCTTGGTGTGATGTTCCTTGTCTCTATGCTTGGGGGGAAAGGAGAACTAGTTTTGGGAGGCATGTGTTCTTTCAAAGGATCCCCTCTTCCCCTCTTTTCCTTAAAATTCCAACATAGCAAGTATATTGATATTTTAAGGGGGGACATATAGTCTCCTACTCATTGTTTGTATGTTCCCTTCTTAATGATGATAGCTTACATCTCCTAGGAAGTGTGACCTTTTTCTTCAAAGTGTGGCTTTCTTGATCTATGTGATGTGTCTTCTTTGCGGTGACATTTGGCTTGATGTTTTACAAAGAATGTGACCTTTCTTGACATATGATTTTCTCCTTGGTGGCAATGGTATGACTAGTATTCCCTAAGGAATGATATTTTATTCCTCAACTAGTCCTATCTTGGTCATAATGTCAAGTGTGATGCTTCCTAAGGGGTGACCTTTCATGCATTAAGTAAAAACCCTTTGATTATCTTGATTATTTACCTTTGTTTTGAATTTAAACCTTGTCATATATTCCACAAGTGTTTACCATAATGCAACTTGCTAGCCTTGTGAAGTAATTTTATTCCATGAGTGTCTAGCATAATACAACTTGCTAGCCTTGTGAAGCAATGATAATTTTGAGGGCTCACCTAGTGTATATCAGATTCACTATCCCTTGTGAGTGTATTTTATGGAAAAACATCTTAGGCTTGATCCATCCTTTTGGAAAAACACTCAAGGCCTTTTTTCTTTTCTTTTGCATTGGCTTTGATATTGTATGCTTGCGTATCTTGTCTTGTTGCAAATATCTTATATGCATGTGTGTCCTTTGTTGTTATGTTGATTTTCCATGGGATCTTAGATCATGGGGGCTTGATCATCTCCCTTTATCCTTTTTCATTATATCTTTCTAACATTTGTGCACTTGGACCCCTCTTGACACATATTTCTCTACTTTAGTGTGAGTTTGAGTGTAAGTTCACACTCTCACTAAAGTGGAGGAAATTGTATACCTTTACAATTTCACTGGGTCCCTTAATTTATTGGACTTAATTAAGCTCATAATTTTCCAAATTATGCATTCCAAAGCCTTATTTTTTCTTGTTTTCTGAAAGGAGAACCAAAATTAAATAAATGCAATCAATAACTAAAAAACCATGGAATATGTGTGTCCTGGACTTATAGACCAAGACCCATTTTACCATGGTGAGTGGGTCCCCTTTAAGTGTCAAAACCCATTTTAAAATATGTTTTTGGCAGCATTTTAATGATTCAAAGTCATATTGTAAGTGTTGGCTTTTGGAATCTAATTTTTGGGAAATTGGATAAACACTTATAATACACAATCTTTTTATCATTTGAAATCTAACACTTAAGAAACAACTTTTGAGAAGAAAATATTATAGTCAAGAGAATTCAAGAGCATATTTATCGGTCATTTATTGTAGCAATCAAGATCCTAACATCATGCCCTAGTTTATGTGTGTTCATCTTGTGAACACTAATATGCATTGTTGATCCTCAAGGATCCAAGCATTTCAATTATCCAAATCAATCAAGAAAAGCAAGATTCAATGTCTTTGGAGAGATGTGTTTGACTTCAATCCTCTAAGGAAATCCATTGAAGGGTGGTGAGTTGTAGCAAGCATTGTTCATTCATCATTTCCTTCCTTTTTCATTGTCTTTATGTCAAGGTTTAATTACCAAACTAGGGTTTGACCAAGGCCAACCTACCATACAAAAAAATGAATATTTTTCCCTCTTTGTGTATGTGGAGGTTACAAGTTGAAGAAGGATTCTAGAGATCTTGAAGAGCAATTTTGCATTGTTGCATTTTTTGTCATTATTGTTGTCAAGCCACAACAACTAAGTTACAAAATTTATTTCTGACATTTAGACAATGGGAATAGTGGTAAATGAAAGCTCAAATCTTGTACCAGAGGAACTTGAAAGCTAACCAGAACCCCTGTATAAAGATACATTCAGCCAAAGGAAAATGAGTCCTTGTAGGCCCCTCAAGACCATTTTTTTGGGCAGATTTGTTGTCCTCTACACTCTCCAGTTTTGCCAAAACTTGTCTATTTCAATTTTCTAGCTTTCAAGATCTTTCATTTTATGTATTAGGTCATATGAGATCATTAGTTTAATCATTTCAAAATATTTCCTACTCAATCCAATCCATTTCAATCCCCCTTAGGATATAGATCCAGGTTTGGTTGGCTCACCATTAAGGTTGATAGTCAATCAATTCACCTTGTTTATTTATATCCTAATGATATTTATAAAAAATGTGGAAATGACCCTAGGTTATGGACACTAATCTTAGAGTCACCACATTTTTACATTGTATTTTTCATGGAATAGGTGGCTTGGATTGATGAGAAACTAATTTATTGGGCATATGAACCTCAAGTTGTAAGCTCCTTTCGATTGCTTCTTGCAAGGTATGGGTGAGAATGCCTTAACTAGACCCTTAATAGGTTCTTCAATACCCAAAAGGAAAAGGTATAACAATCTTACAATGGTATCAGATTCATGATCTTGCCAACCTAAGGGCTTGTTAATGCATCCAAGTGAAAGGGAAAATAGGTATTTGCAGAAGGAGAAAAATAAAGAGCTTTCTAATAATCCCCTTTTAGTAATGACTAAGGGTAAACCCACAAAACTGGTTTACAATTAGAGTGAGGAAGGAAAAGTTGCAAAAAATGACCCCATGCAAAAAAAATTGGTTTTTGGGGTTCAAATGAATCCCGGTTCAAGCAAAGCAATTAAATGCAAGGTCCCACCATTCCCACCAAAAAAAAAAGGAATTTTTTTTTTGAAAGGGCGTTTGAATGAACCTTGGTTTGAGCCAACTCCTGAGGGTTCGAATGAATCCCCCTTGTTCGCTTGAACCCCCCTTTTCCACCTTCTCACCCTCTGGCACCAAAAAAATCTAGAATTTTTTGCTTCGAAGCTCGAATTGAGGATAAAAATGGAGGAGACTTCACAGACCCAACTGGATGATGATAGTCCTCAAAACAAGATATCCAACGAATATAATTTTAATATGTTTTCGTTTTATTATGTACTTGTTTTTTTAGTTTTATTAAACATAGGTTTTTCACCGAAAAATCAAGCTCTATTCTGTACATGTGGAAAAATAGTAGATTATAAAAAAAAAAATTGAAAAATATAAGTGCACCAGATATTGAAGTCCTTGATCCAACAAAAAAAAAAAATTTAATACATACAAAAAAAAGTTATGAATTATACTGTCCGCCTATGTCTGAATTGTAATTGGTTTGACTTTGAAACTTGATTAAGGAAAAAATATTCAATAAAATACTACCTAACCAATTAGAAGTACTAGATATCATACTTACAAATCTAAATTCAAAAGAATTAGAATTTTATCCATCATGAAAAAAAAGTTGTGTTATACAGTGAGCGTCACTCCTTAAAAATGTTGTTTACTGAAAAAACTAGTTTTCAAAGGAGATGGAAAAAGAAGTGCAATCTAATTCCAATTTTTTTAAAAAAATTATATTTAGAATCTATAGACAAAATGTGACAAATCACTATTTTTCATCATCTTCAAATTTTTCATAGTTTAGCTGCTATAGGTGCCCGAAAGTGAAGATTTAGTTAGAAAAAATTATTTCAATGTCTAATTTGGCCAAAAGTTGTAAACCAATATTGTGGGATCACTCCTAAATCTGATAATCAAAAGAATAAAGAGATGGTTGATGCAGAAGAAATGTATAGGAGATTCCTCCAAGTTTTTATTGGAAATCAAGGTATAACTTGCAACAATATGAAGTTAATAAAGTGGTTGCAAATCTGAAATTATCTTTGCAAGATTACCATAAAATGATTAAGTAATTAACAATTGCAACAATGAAAGAAAAATATGCAATACCACAAGTCATCAACACAAGTGACACAAGATATACATAGAGAAACCCTTGTAGGAAAAAACTCCACACCTAAGGAGATCCAATGTTTGTATTAATCTTCAAAGAAGCACATCAATACAACAATCCTCTCTATAATCCAACAACACTTTGTCACTCTGACAACCTGCAAAGAACTCATACTAAACCACAATCTCAAGGCTCCAATATATAGAAGTTTGTGGGAGAGAATACCATAAATAATATCCCAAAACAACAAGAAAAACCACCTAGAAAAACCCATGCCCCCCTTAGTGGATAACCCATAAACATCGAATAAAATATTAAATTATCATATGGCCTTCACATGGGCACCTAACCTACAACCAATTAGAATTGGTCAAACATGAGTGCTTCATAACTCTCCAATGGCTCTGATGGCTACATGGATGAACATGAAAACCTAGATGCCCAACCATGTAAGAGCATGCAAACCATGCAAATAACATGCAAGGATATGCACAATAAATTGGTCCCCACCCAAAAAGTTAGATGCCCAAGAGGAATATGCCTCCAAAATGCTTTGTAACTGTTACCTAATTTTTAGCTTTCAACTGAAATCAGGTAACTTAGTGTTTTTTTTTCTTTTTGTGCTTTTTTTAACATTTAAAAGATAAACCATAGTTTGGTATGTCATCAATATGCATGAAAGGATTTTCAAAGAAATAGATTACATTTTATTCCAATGTTGCAATTACAACAAATGAGAAAGAGAGCCATATGTGTTACAAATGAAATCTTTATTGATAATCATGAAAGTGCATATTTGTCTCACACAAGGCATGAGACTAACTTTACTTATTCAATGAAAATAAAGAAAAGCATATACATGAATAAGTAAACAAATATAAATGTGGATATAAGGAGAAAGACCAGTCATTGCCTGAGAATGATTGGTTCAAGGTGTGTTGTCTTGCACTGCTGCTGATTGGAGTTGCTTGTTCCTCCTAGCTCCTCATTGTTCATGATTCCTGCATATGACAATAGCAATGATGATAGAGCAATTCTCTAAGAAATGAAAAGTCTCAAACCGTACATGAACATACACCTATGCATGTATAAACTGATCTCTAGATGCATTAAATAAGCATCATACCATAAGTGTCCCTGAAAACAAGAAAGAAGTGATCAAACACACCTATGATATGCTTTGTTTATCTAACTATTTGTTCCTTGTGTAGGTTTAGGACAAGTATTTTTATTGTTCCGATTCAGTTACTTACAACATGTGGGGTAAATGTGGCTCCCATGAGGGTAGAGCTTACCATGCTTCCATCTGATGTTTTAAGAGGAATAGGAAATTGAGCAACATGATCAAAGATATACATGCTATTAATGCATTAAATCAATATGGAATCACACTAGTTGATAAACTTTCATTATCAAATTCAAAAGATACAACACATGATGTGATCTGTCATGAAATTCATACTTCATAATGAATCAATCATATGGCTGCCATCATGTCAAAAGGAGGGTAGATTTTGTTGGAGATGTCTTTCAATCATCTTAAGTGGATCCATGATCCATTTTATAAAAAGGATTAAGTGATTTCATAGATGCATCAAGTTCAATTATGCATCTCTTAAATAATGAAGAAGAAATCAAGGCATGCCTGAAATGATCATGAAACATATGGGGCAGCAAGAGGGAACAATCCAAGGTATTGTCAACTCCCTCCCACCTTAACCCTAATGTACAACCACATATCACATAGGATGGTAAGCTTTCAGGTCACCAACATAGGTGACATGTGTCTTCCCACTAGGATCAAAGTGAGGAGGTAGTGTTTATGTGTTGCGCATGAATCAAAAGATAAGCAATTGTGGTGGAAACCAGGTAGCCAACATGTGTGGCAACAAGCAATTTTTGTGGAACCATGAAGGTTGGGGCAGTCCTAAAGAAAAAGTGCATGCTACATGTCATGAGAAGGACAACAACAATGGATAGAATCATGATCTCATGCATATGGATAACAACCATGAATACATGCTACAAGATAGCTAGATCATCACCTAGGAAGAGAGTGGGGGGAGCCTTATGAGATATGTAAAAGATAATATAAACGGAATATCTGAGTCATTGAATGTTATAGTGCAATGCATGGATAGCACTAGAGAAAGTTAACAAAGTTCAAATGACATCTAATGACAAGGCATGGTGCTGAGAGAGTGACCCAAGGATGAACAATGCATATGAGATTGCCACTGAAAACCACTATTAGATTAAAGCAAAATAACATTGAAGTCTACAAGAACTCAAAGAACTATGCATGATTCACATTGAAAAAATCAATGATAATAGAGCTCTTTTTAGAGGTATGAAACAACCATGTGATGCTATAGGACAACAAGGTCCAAGAGATAATGCATTTTAGAACACAGGAAAAAATGGAAGCAAATCACTTCACAATATCAATTCATTTCAAGTAAACAATGTCTTCCAATGGAGCAACCCCTAAGCATGATAAAAAAAGGGGCTATGTAAAGGAAATGTGTTTCAAAAGCATTGCTAACAGTTGAACATTTGAAAACATTGCTAATAGTCAAAGTGATGCAAAGGTAATAGGGCCTTTACAATGGAGGTTACTATGAAAATTCAATTGGTGGAAGTGATTCAGAAGCCTTGAATTCCTTTGTTAGTGCAGTGGAGAATACTTACCCATTGTGGTATCATGACTATGCTTTATTTGAATATTGGTACTTTGACAAAGAGTCTAAAGCTTACTACAAATATGATCCAGTATTTGGTTTTGGCAAGGTTCCTGAAGGGAAACACAACATGGATGTTGGAAGAGTAGCTATCATTGATGCAAATCACACTGGATAAGAGATCTTCATGAACAGTATAGTGTTATATAATGGTAGCTTGTAGGCAATACAAGTGCTTCTTATGGTGTTGAATTACTAATGCTTATCATTGAAAGCAAGTGGGATCTTTTTAGTCACATATATTATATAACAGTTTGTGCATGAGGTTTTTAGTTACAATTTTCTCAAGGTAATGGCATCATATATAAATTCATAGTCTTGTCTTATCAATACAACTTTCAATACAACCCCTCAAAGGTAATGAAAGCATGAGGCATTGTTATTGAAGTTAGTTGATGAATGGTATGGGACACTAGTATCACATACTAGTATAAGAAGGTATTCATGACAAAGCTACTTGTTTTTCATGGAAAAGGAACAATGGTTACTTGTTTTTTGTAATCTACCTATGAAATCATGGCTAGAAGGGTGAAATGGAAAAATCAAAGGATCCATGACTTGCTGCCCTCATGTGTTTGGAGGGGTGAATATGCTTACGCTAAGGTCATTCATCATTATTCCTTGAGGACTTTAGTAAAACATATAAAAAAATGAGATAATTAATGAAATCCATGTAATATCTTCTGGATTATGAATATGATAAGCTTGAAAGCATTCCAATCATGTCATACGGGTTATGCAATAGAGGTAGAGGTCATGATCCAATGCTATTGTGTTAGAGTGTCATGAGTCTATAACTATAGGAAGTGAAGTCATCGTAACAGTATCAACTTCAGTGAGGTGATTTGTAAGAAGCAGATGGCATATTTAATTTATTTTTCCTCTACAAAATTTAGATGGTCTAATATGTATGAAGACCTTCTAAGCAAAATAGTGTCCTTTTATGATAACAGTTATATACATGATTGGAATTAAGAGGTAGTCCTTCGTAACTTTGAGATAGAGAATAGTGACTTTGGTCACAAATTAATCATCATAAAGCAAAGTGTCATAGAGACAAGTTACTAAAATTAGAAAGGACCTATGGGAAATTGCAAAGAGTTCAAGGAAACCCTATTTTCATGAGGGCTGAGTTATGTTGTTTTTTCCAACTTTTAGAAATCTACAAGTACAAAGAAGAATTGAAAGGAGCCCACTTGTTTTCTGTTCAAAAATTTAAGAAGTCTTCTCTTTCACAACAACAACTACTCATTTGGGGTTTCATGCTAAAATGCAAGAAAATGGATAAACAACAGAAAAGCCACTTGGGGTTTTTACATAAATTGTAAGCTTTCTACATTGTGGAGATACCCACTCGGGGTTTACAAAAATGGTTGAGGAAGAATTCAAGTGCAGTGCCATTTTGAATAACTATTATGGATGTTTTTAAAATACAGAAATCAAAGGAGAATTGCATAGAGTTTTTTGTTTCAGAAAGAACACACAAATCCAAAACCCGTTTCTTTCCTTTTGGAGGCCGTGGCTAAAAGAAATATGTTCTTTATGAAATGAGAAAACCCACCTTGGGTTTGTGATGAAATTGCAAACACAAATCCTTTCAAAAGGCTATCATGGAGTTTTTTAAAAGAAAATAACAAATATGAGAACCCATTTCATTTTTTTTACTGGCCGTAGCAAAGGAATAATTATTTTACAAAAGAGCAATGAAACAAGTGTTCATGGAGAAAATTCTACAAGAGAAATGAAAAGTTAGAAAAACTCTTTTCCAGTTTCTTGGCCGCAGCCTGAATGAACAATT